>CAUYPK010044311.1:0-137555 GCA_963574355.1 Loris lydekkerianus
CTGGGATACTTTGCTAAGGAGAATATGTTCCAGCTCCATCCATGTAAACATGAAAGAGGTAAAGTCTCCATCTTTCTTTAAGGCTGCATAGTATTCCATGGTATACATGTACCACAGTTTGCTAGTCCATTCGTGGGTCGAAGAAAAAAAAAAACAAAAAAAAAAAAAACAAATAATATCAACTGTTACTGTGTTTCCAGCTTCAGAACTAGGGTAGGTTTTATGGCATCAAAGCATCTGGAATGCAGTGCTTGACACACACTAAAATTTCCTACTCTTGTTTTTGAAAGACACCACTAAACACCCTGGCATTACCACAGGCAAGTTACAGTCCCATTGAATGGGGGTCACAGTTGCTTTTTTCATCAGACACATTCTAGGCATGTCTTCCTGTGGCTGGCGGCCCCTGTGGGCTTGGGGATTTCCCAGATCTCTGAAGTGGACTACTTTGACAAGGATATTCAGTTTATAGGCTATGAAATAGTACCTAAAAACTTGTAGATGGGTTTTTCCTGACCATGGTTTTAAATCTATTGATTTTCAAAAAAAAAGCATCTCCATGCAGATCACTGGAGCACCTGGTTACAAAAGCTGACATCATGGAATGGGGGGAATGGTGGTTATTTCGGGGCAGGGGAGGCAGCAGGGTGGGCTGGTAAGGGGCACAAACAAACATTCTTGGGTGCTGGAAATGTTTCACAGCTTTACCTGGGTGGTGCTCAGGCAGCTGGTTACATATGTAGAAATTCTCTGAGCTGTGCTCTTTAGGTGACAGCGCCTCACAGTGCTCCTTACTCCATGTGACAACTCCGCACAAAGTTTTAAAACATCAATTGAAAGGTTTGCCCTCACCGCAGAACTTCTGAATCAGGATCTTTGTGAAAAGGGCACATGAGTCTTCATTTTTAATATGCACATCTCAGATGATTCTAATGTACATTGAAGTTTGAGAATCACTGATTTTAAAAACTACATTTTCAATCTCGAAGGCACAGAAAAAATAATCTGAAATAAAGACCATTTGGGAAATGTGAGATAAACACCACAGGTATGGGACTTCATAAATTCTGAATTTGGAGATTTGAGTCAAGATACCAACGTCTGTTTCCCGTGCTCCCCGTAGGTCTCTAAGCGCAGCTCCACCATAAAAATTGGAATGAGCGGAGGGGAGGGGAGAACCCGCTGAGAAGGGAGCAGCCGCTCTGCTCTCAACATTCACCTCTGTGGCCAGAGCCCAGGGCAGCAATACCCCTCTCTCCAATCTGATAGTGTCAAAGAGCTGGTCGAGTTCCTGGGGGTTGAATTACAAGGCAGGGCGTTTGGGAAAAGCACTTGTCAAGAACATACCTCCTCCAAAATAAGCAAGGGTCTGTTCTGAAAGGAAGAAAAAGAATCTGCCTAATGGAGTTTTTTGAAAGCTGAGATAAAAGATGTTCTTCTGTGTCACTGCCTGCAGAGTGTCAGGATTCTGAATGAACAGCTCTGCTGGCTCGCAAACAGATGCTCCAATGTTTGAGAGAACGAATTGAGAGAATATTTAGAGACAGTCCAAGATTGCTGTGAGGATTTGCAGGCTGAAGTTTCCTTTTGCTTGGGCTTTATAATTTGCTGCAGCATTTTCTTGTGATATTCACTGTTGAGCTCGTGGGGGGTCGGGGGGAGTGCAGGAAAAGGCAGGCAGGCCTTGCTCTTTCTGGAAGACCAGAACCAGGCAGCTGAATACGCAACATGCACACAGTGTAGAATGAACCGCGGGACTCCTGGCAACCACTTCTTGTGTTTTCCTCTTACAATTCTGGACTTATGTAGAGTCTTTTCATAAAGGAGGGCCCCAACTGAGCAAATGCTTTCTGCGTTGCAAATAGAATGGAAAAAATCCAAATCTAGTATCTCCCTGCGGACAATCTGGCTAAGGTTACAGTGAAAAGTAATCCCCTACACAACCTTCATTATTAATTCTTTCCACATTATAAAACGCCCTCTTTCCCCACTCCCAATAATCATTTCCTTCAGCTCATGTCCCTTCCCAACACACCTGTTACTGCACATCTATAATAACAGAGTGTAGATTCCCCCCGAGGAAACAGCAAAATGACTCAAGGTATTTATCTCTTGGCAAAACCAGGCTTTCCTCTGAGACTGCTGTATGTACACAGACATTTCTCCTCGCATGAATCACGGCATTTTCCAGCTGGAGAATAATCTAGGAAAACTTATCATTAGTAGATACAAAAAACAGAGGCCTAAAAAGGCAAATTTACCCCAGGTCACAGAGCCAGTTAGGGATAAAACCTGAGCTTCAGTTCATATCCTGTGGACAAACCAGGATTGCCTTGATCACTGATACTTTGTCAACAACTCTTCCTTTTTCTTAGTAGACTTTTTTGTTTGTTTGTTTTAAAGAACAGTTTTAGATTTACAATATTGAGCAAAAGGCACAAAAATTGCCCATATACCCTGTTCCTACATAGGCCCCCAGGCCTTGTAAGTGCTCGGTCACTCTGGGCCCGTTTGTGGCTATTACACCAAGCTAATACCTTTTTCTCTCTCTCTAACAGTCAGATATTTTCGTAGTATCAGACACCAGACAGGAGATGACACCCTATCAGAGGCACATTGGGAGGGAATTCAGAAATGTCCCCATTCTTCTGCAACCAAAATACACTTGTTTATTTCTCCCTTTGAGAATAATCCTGTCCCCTCCCTCTCAGTAGTAAGGCAACAAATCGTGTCTCCAGTTAGCAATGCTGTGTTTTCACCCGAACTTCCAGAATTTCTCCACCTCTAGTTTCCTAGGGTCTGTCCTGCACAATCTCTTTTAGAGCACAGCAAGTCTATTATTTCCAAACAGTCCGTGTCTACTTCTTAATGTTAATCATCAGTTTCTCACACAAAAGCATGGGTTAGTCTGGGGTTCTGATTAGGCTGTAGGTGTATTCCATCAGTCTCCTACAAACCGAGTAACAAAAATGCCCTCATTCTGGGTAAGGTGAGCATTTCCATCACGCCCGTTGTCTCAGCAGTGAAAGCACATGTTCAGGGTGAGTCATCCACTTCCTGCCAAGAACAATCGGCAGGCTCACTGCTGCTTCCTTAGTTTGTCACTTCTCCATCTCAGCCATTTAATTTCTAAATCTTGACCCACCATGTATGCTTTGAATCAAATCTGCAATTATTATATGAAAATGCCTTGTTTAGTCTGCTGGAACAGAATACCTATAAAAGATAGACAAACGCTTCAGGAACTGAGCCTTGCCAAGTAATGCCTGTATGTGGCTTAGCTCCACGTGGTTTTCAATAAGCATTAACATGGTCCATAGTATTTCCAGATTGCTTAATTTAAGAGAATGTAGCAAACATTTTCCTGATGATACATCCTTCCAGAATTTTGGAAATGTTAGATAGTTTTGTTTTGATGTAAGAGCAAGGCCAAGGTCATGCGGTATCAAGGGAAGCATGAGGAGTGTCACCTATGCCAAGGCCTCCCCTCCAGAGAACCAAGGTCCAAAAACCGATCCACCTGGAGCCCTTCTTAATAGATGCCTACATTACCACCCCTCTGCTCTCTACCTGACCAAGTTCCCTCTTCATCAGGGAGTTTCCCAGACAGAAGTAGAGCACTCCCTCTCACCCAGCCTCTCAGGATCCTCAGAGGTAGCATTTCCCAATGTTGACTTTCCTCACTCCCAGCCACAAAAAGCCTTCACCTAGGTCTTGTAATTTTTAGTTATTGGGACGAGAGGCAATCTGACATAGGAAGAAAAAGAATGGATGTGGGGTCAGAAACCACTTACTAGCTCCATGATTTTCAACTAGTTTCCAAAATGGAGGAAGTTCATAGAATTTCATTTTCCTCATCAGTGAAGTGGAGGATAGCAATCGATATACTGTGATGTAGAAACTCACTGAATGCATTTTATACAGCACCCTGTGAATGTAAAATAATATGAGGCTGAGTCCTCCAGCACTCAGGACCACGTCACACTGAAAGAGCCTATTAGGCTTCTGGGTCTCTCCTACAAAAAGCTGACAATTACATCTTGATTTTCCCCTTGAAGTTTATGTTAGGAGAGCGGTGAATGAACCAGCTAGCTATAGCTGAGTTAAATAAAGGAAATTTATTTGAAAGTTTATTTCTACTCTAGTATGTATTTTATTTTCAAATAAATAGTTTAAACTTCCTATCAAATAAAACTTCTGCTCTGGGAAAATGGGATGCATTTACCACATGGCCTTTCATGCCCTCAGACCCATATCCCTCCCCTCTGCTCCCTGGGTAGTGAACCTCTCCCTTCCTTGCCTGTGTTTCCCTAGGAATCTATCAGCAGTTATGTTATAATTGTCCTCCTGACAGCCCTCGGGTTTATTTCTTGGTTTATGTTTAGAGCCTAGCAGAGTGCTTGGCAGGTTATAAACAACCTATAAATATTTGTTAAATGAATGAATGAACTTCCTGTTTTCAAAGATATATATATATATATTTTTTTTTTTTTTTTTTTTTTTTTTGCCTACCTGATAATCAATGCCCTAATTACTACCAACTTCCACTGATAAAACTGAAAGACAGTGTAGAGTTTTAAAAATTAAATAGCTAGTCCCAGATTGTAAGCCCAGAACTGACTGTGAGCTCTAACTCTGGTACCTGGACCCCCTTTCCTAACGCTGAATCATCTATCTGTCTCTCAGTGTTGATGTTCATTCTATCACAGGTGGGCCTGTCTTTGCATATAAACCCTATATTGATGGTTTATTCTGCCCATTTAATCCCTAGAGGTCACAATTACGGCTGTGTGGATTATTATGAAAGTTTTGAGATACACTAAAAAATCAAGAAACGTAAAATCCCTGTGGATGGAAACAAGTGACGCCCTCCCACCAACACAGAGAAGCCGAGCCAGTTGAAACTTCCACGGGTGAATCAGAAAGGACACTATTGATGGTGTTTCTAGGAAGTGTAAGAATGGACCATAATACAGTCTGTCTCAAAAACGTTCATAATCACCCACATCTGTGAAACCTCACTCCAGTCTTCGTTCTACATTCCCCAATGTCTGTGTCACACACAAATTTCCCTTGGAAGCCAGTAAGGATTCTGTGCAGTGCCAGAAGATACCCTGAGGACGGAGGAGGGAGGGAGGGAGAACAGAGGGAGAAGGGGACAGAATTGGAGTCACCATCTGTTGACAATACTCCTGCGCAGAGCCAGTTTTGAAGGTTAATGACCAGTCACGCATCTTGCAACGTCTGGTGACAAAAAATAGGCTACACTCCCAGAATTCATTAACTCAGTTGCTGCCCCATGCAAGATGTAACACCTCAGCCAGCACTTCGGTGGGGTCCAGGAAGGCACTTTCTGCCAAAAAGCTGGGTAAAATTGAAGAGAGATCCAAAGAAAACAACTTTTTAACAAAATTCAAATGTGGAAGCAATCATTTTTCTCTGAAGCCAGTATAGAGACTATAAAGCATTGACCTTCTAAAACGACCCTGTGTAATTTTTTTTAAGGAACTCTTACATTTTATCAGGAATTCCTTCAGATACATCTAACTGTTTTCTTTAACTGTTTTCAGAAAAATAAGTGTTGTAAGCCTGTAATGAAAACAGGTCCATGGGTTCACCGCGTACCTGCAGGGGTTTTTTCACGGTTACGTTGTTGGCCTTGCAGCTGATCCACAACAAATCTGGGTCTCAGCTTTACTGACGGCCTCCTGTTGAATGACTCACTTTGCTGTCTCATCAAGAATGCACCCAGTTGAAAGGTTGCACCTTCTCAAATGTAATCGCATGCTTTCTCCACATCACATCTGGGCTCTCTTTAATTTTCAAAACCCTGCTGAGCAACCTTTGAAGATCTGAGCCCTTTACCACCTGGTGCTCCTGGGATGTTTTAAGAGGGCGCAGCTCTGCCTGGTTTTCTGTTCATGTAAGAACTGTCTGGTCTCAGCATGGAGCAGAGTGGCTTGAATGGGGACTTGTACAAAGGGACACGGCAGAGAAACTGGAAAGCTTCCAACCTCCTTCAGATCATGGTCTTCATAGTGTGACATCATTATTTTGAAGTTCAGCTCTGCCTAACTTCAAATACAAGTGTGAGACACAAATAACAAAAGGAGATGGTGGTTTGATTACTTGCCAGCTTGGAGTGCCCAACCCCCTCTTATTCAAGAGCTGGTAGACAAGTAGCGATTTGGTGCTGTGAGGAGCTGAAGTGATCACTTTCGTTGAAGTCCATTTGTCTGGCCACTTTTTAGTTCTTCTGTAACTCTGTGCAAATTATTAATTAAGCTTTTTTGGGCCTCAAATTTTCCAACTCCAAAACTAAAATCAATTAATGAAATATGTTTTCAGCCCCTAAAACTGGGAAGGGATTTGTCTAGATCAGCACCCTCCGATAGAACTTTCTGCAACAACAAATGTATTCTGTCTTCATGTAACCAGTACAGTAGCCCTAGCTGTAAGGTGCACGATTGAGCATTTGAAATTGCATGCTATGGCTAAGGAATTGCAGTTTTAATACTACTGAATATTAACCAGTTTAAAACAGACATGGGGCCACTGCCTACTGTGTTGGACAGTGCAGGTTTGTTTCTAAAGTTCCCTACTGAAAATAACATTTTGATAATTTCTAAACCTAGCTAAAAATCCACAGTGTGTCTTTTTATTCTGCCTATCACAAAATTTACTTCATAAATTATTTGATATAACTAACTTTGATCACAAGTGTAATAGTTAAACACATGATAAAAAAATGACACCTCTACATGAATAAAATATGTGTGAGAATTTTATACATTTGAAAAAGTTATGTAAATGCATGCATATAAAGCATTACTACCAAATTCTCTACTACGCCCAACCGCACACCTTTGCCAAGTGCAACCTGGCGTGTGCAGATTAAAAGTTGTCCTATTTCATAGCCCAGACCAATGGAAATACCTTGATAGGAGCCTGTGGTAGGTCCAAAAATTTACCGTTTTTGAGTACTTTCTTTTGCTGAATGTTTAAATAAACACATTTTTTGTTTCGTTTTGTTTTGTTTTTTGAGACAGAGTCTCTTTGTTGCCTTGGGTAGATTGTGATGGTTCACAGCAACCTCAAACTCTTGGGCTCAAGTGATCTTCTTACCTCAGCTTCCCAAATAGCTAGGACTATAGGTACTACCACAATGCCTGGCTAATTTTTCTTTTCTTTTCTTTTCTCTTTCAGTAGAGCAGCCTCTCCTTCCTGTCAAAGCCCATTGATGAGGTCTTGCTCTTGCTTGGGCTGGTCTCACACTTGTGAGCTCAGGTGATCCACCCAGCTCCACGTCCCAGAGTGCTAGGATTATAGGTGTGAGTCACTGTGCCTGGTCCAAAATAAACAGATTATAGATTTTGTTTCTCTTCCACATTTACAAGGTTTTTGTCTGAATGTTTCTATAACCTATATAATGAAATAATTTTTATGAATTAAGTAATGACTCGTATTTGTTGAATGCATTTCTGTGCTTCTCAGTGCTATCTCACGTGAGTGGAGCATATTAAATAGTGACCAGAGGAAGTCCAAAGGGGTGCCCGTTGTTTACCAAAGGTTCCATCCTTAGCCTGGGCCTGAAACAACTTCTACCATGTCTGGCTAATGACCTCCTCTCACTGACCTTCTTGCTCGTCCAGCCTGCCCAAGTGGCACCTTGACCAAGGTTCCTCTTGAGTTCACAACCCTTTCCTGTTCCTCTCTGCTCTGTGCTTTTGCTCCCTCCTGGCACAACCTTTTCTTAGTTCTGTGCCCTTAGTGACTACCCCTTTCCGTGTGGCCCTGAGATTCTCCTGGGCAGTGTTCTGGTGGGTAGACTGAGCTGTCCCTCCCCAGCCCCCCAACGCCTGGATTGTAGATCACGGTGGGTTTTGACATGGAGGAAAGGCCTATTTTTACCAGTTGTTGTAAAACAAAGCATGCCCTGCTTTATCTTACTTTCTAAGTAATTCCAAAGTTGTCTACATAAGATAAATAGTTCATAGTTCGGAAAAAGTTTTTTTTTTTTTCATTACATACATAGCTGGAATGCAAAAAATGACATATTCAAAGTATCTAATTTAAATTTTGGTATGTTCATACACTCATGAAATCATCAACATAATCAAGAAATTGAATACTTACCACCTCAAAAGTTTCTTGCACCCCCTTTTAATCCTTCATTACCTCTCTTACCTGCCCATCCACTCCTGCCCTTGACTTATCACTGGTCTCCTTCCCACCACGATAGATTATGTCATCTAGCATTTTATTTATCTGTTTATTCATTTATTTAATATTTTTGGGGGATTTATTGGCAGTACAAAGAAGTAGGTTACACTGATTGCATTTGTTAGATAAAGTCCCCCTCATAATTGTGTCCTGCCCCCAAAAGGTGCGCCATACAGAGCGATCCCCCATCCGCCTCCCTCCTGCCCTCTCCCCACTTGCTCATTCCCCTATCCCTCCTCTCATATTAGCTCATCTACTGCTTTCATACTGGAATAGAGCACATTGGATTCTTGCTTCTCCATTCTTGTGATGCTTTCCTAAGAAGAATGTGTTCCACCTCCATCCAGGTTAATACAAAAGTTGTAATGTCACCATCTTTTTTAGTGACTGAATAATATTCCATGGTATACATATGCCACAGCTTGTTAATCCATTCCCCGATGAGTGGGCATTTAGGCTGCCTCCACACTTTGGCGATTGTAAATTGAACTGCAATAAGCAGGATTTTTTCTAGGTAGATGCTTAGTACTGGGACTGCAGGATTAATGGGATGTGTAATTTGAGTTCTTCAGGGATTCTCCATACTTCCTTCCAAAAAGGTTGTTTTAGTTTGCAGTCCCACAACAGTGTAAAAGTGTTCCCCACACTCCACATCCATGTCAGCATCTGTAGCTTTGAGACTTTGTAACATGGCCATTCTCACTGGGTTTACATGATATCTCAGGGTAGTTTTATTTTGCATTTCTCTGATGATTAGGGACAATGAACATTTTTTCATACGTTTGTTAACCATTCATCTGTCTCATTTAGAGAAGGTTCTATTCATGTCTCTTGCCTGGTGATATATAGGATTATTGGGGGGAAGGGGGGATTGGTTGTTGATTAGTTTGAGTTCTCTGTAGATCCTAGACATCAAGCTTTTGTCCGATTAATAATATGCAAATATCTTTTCCTATTCTGAAGGTTGTCTGTTTGCTTTGGTTGTTGTTTTCTTAGCTGTACAGAAGCTTTTCGGTTTAATTAAGGCTCATTTATTTATTTTTGTTGTTTTTGCAATTCCATAGAAGTCTTCATAAAATTTTTCCCCAGGCTGATATCTTCGGGTGTTTTCCCCATACTTTCTTGGAGGATTTTTATTGTTTCATGCCTTAGATTTAAATCTTTTATCCATCTTGAATCAATTTTTTTAAGTGGTCAGAGATATGTGTCCAGTTTCAGTTTTTTTACATGTGGTTAACCAGTTTTCCTAGCACCATTTATTGAATATGGAGTCTTCTCCATTATATGTTCTTATTTGGTTTATCAAACATCAGGTGGCTGTGAGATGTTAGTTTCATCTCTTAGTTTTCTGTTCAGTTCCAAGTGTCAATGTCTCTATTCTTCCACAAGTACCATGCTGCTTTAATCACTATGGCCTTGTAGTATAGCTGAAAGTCAGGTAGGGTGACACCCTGTCTTTGTTTTTATTACTAAGAATTGCCTTGGCTATACAGGGTTTCTTCTGGTTCTATACCAAATGAAGAATTATTTTTTCCAAATTTGAAAATATGATGATGGTATTTTAATGGGAATGCATTGAATCTGTAGATTGCTTTGGGTAGTATAGACGTTTTCACAATGTTGATTTTTCCCGTCATGAACATGGTACATTCTTCCATTTGATAATATCCTCTGCTATTTTTTTTTCCTACAGTTTCATAATTTTCTTTGTAAAGGTCTTTCACCTCTTCCGTTAGATATAGTCCTAGGCATTTCATTTTTCTGAAGCCTAGTGAAGGGAGCCATGCCCTTAATTAGCTTCTCACCTTGGCTGTTATTAGCATATACAAGGTCTACTGATTTGTGGACATAGATTTTATATCTGGAGACATTCTTGTATTTTTTGATCACTTCCAGGAGTTTTATGGTTGGGTCTTTGGGGTTCTCTAAGTATAAGATTAAGTCATCAGCAAAGAGCGAGAGTTTGACCCTCTCTGCCCCCATTTGGATGCACTTTATTTCCTTCTCTTGCCTGATTGTATTCACTAGAACTTCCAGCACCGTGTTGAATAGTAGTGGCAATAGAGGACAACCTTGTCTAGTTCCAGTTCTAAGTGGAAAAGCTTTCAGTTTTACTTTATTCAGTTAAATATTAGCTGTGGGTTTGTCATAGATGGTTTCAATCAGATTAAGAAATGTGCCACCTATGTCTATAGTCTTAAGTGTTCTTATTAGAAAAGGATGCTGAATTTTACCAAATGCTTTCTGCTGATATGGTGAATTACATTTATGGACTTACATATGTTAAACCAGTCTTGCATCCCTGGGATGAAACCTACTTGATTGCAATGAATAATTTTTTTTAATATGCAGCTATAGTCTGTTGGCTAGGATTTTATTGAGAATTTTTACATCTGTATTCATTAGTGAAGCCGATCTAAAATTCTCCTTTTTCATTGAGTCTTTTCCTGGGTTTGGTTTCAGGGTGATGTTTGTTCAATGGAACATGTTGGGGAACATTCTTTCCTTCTCAATTTTTTTGAAATAATTTCTACAATATGAGGATAAGCTCTTCTTTGAAGGTTTGTTGAATTCTGTGTGAAGCCATCTGAACCAGGACAATTTTGTTGGGAGATTTTTTTTTATTGTTTATTGATCTCAGTTCTTGAAATCAGTCTGTTCAAGAGATCTATTCTTCTTCATTAAGTCTAGGGATAGGGTGCAAGTCCAGGTATTGATAGCTAGTTACTAGCTAGCCCTGTGTGAACTGGTAATTTTCCTTCTGATCACTCTGGGTAGTTCTTTTAACCAGCAAGAAATGTTTTCTCATACACATATATTCTCATGAACATTCTGCTTAAAAATTGAAAGGAACCCTCAGTAGGTTTCTGACTCTGTCCTCTCCAGCTCTCTCACCTCCAGAACTCTGTCGTGCAAATTGTAACTGCCCTTGTTCATCTAAACAGTCAGTTCCTCCTCAGCGCACTGGATCTGATGGCCCAAACTGGGTTCTCCCTCTCTACACAGCAACCTGGGAACTTATTCAAGCAGTAAATTGGGGCAATTATAGAGCTCCCTTGTCTTGCTCCCCATCTCTCAGGTATCACTGTCTTTCACTGCCGGATCTCTAATGTCTTAACCTTTGTTTCATATATTTTGCCTGAATTTCTTTTGATTGATTCAGTTGGAAAGAAAAACTTGCTCTCACAGTTACTTCATCTTGGCCGGAAGCAGAAGTCAATTTTTTTGTAAAGTGTTTATTTCTATGGCATATCTCCAGTCTAGAGAGGAGGAATGAATAAAAACAATTGTATACTTATAGGAAAGTTTGTAAGTTAGGTTAGATCCATACAGGCTGCACAGATAGTATAAAGCTTCAGTTGGAAAACAGGGGGATACCAAGTGGTCTTTCCTCTATATTTAGACCCCAAAGTACAGAATGTTCTGGAACAGGCTCACATGGAGAAAGGCAGTAAAAGAAAATCTGCTTCTTAGGAGATTGATTACAATGAGGTATTTGAATACACCAGATACATGGTAAAGAATTTACACTTCACTGTCACCCAAAGCTCCTCCCTTCCCTTCTCATTCTTTAGCTCCTGTCCTGCAGGTGCGCTGAGATTTCTGATACTCTGAGGCCCTTGTTAACACACCTTAGCTCTAGTTTCTAGCTAATCCTGTCCTTTTCTCCCCATTTTTCCCCCAAGCAAAAGCTCCCATCTGCCACACCATTTCTCTTGGTCAGCTATAGTTAGAGAAGAAGAGTAGGAGATGGCCAAGGAAAGCTGTGTTATATGTCAAAGGCCATTGGCCTTAAGGCAGAGGAAGAGGCTGTCTGAAACCTTTGTTAATTTGGAGGGCTACCTTGTAACTGGTGATGGCTTTCAGATTATATTTTTAATTTTTTTTTATCAAGCGTATGTGAGGTATAATTTTAACTTAAAAAGGTACTTTTTGAATACTTTTTTAAGATAAAAGATTGAAAAACAGATGCCCTTTTAATTTCAGATCAAAAATCAAGATTCCAAATAGCAACCTTCACCTGATCACGTGAGCATTGACTTTAACATTCACGCTACTCAGACAGCACATCCTTTTGTCACAGTTGTGTAAGAATTATGGCAAAGAGTTAAAAGAAATACAGTAAAAATTCACAAGAAACACTAGACATTCTTGAATGAAGAGACGCCATAGGTCAGGTTGCATTCTCAAAACATAACTATATACATTAGAAGGCCATTGTAAGATGACTAACACACAACAAACATTAGTTCTGACCCCAATATTAGAACAATAAAAGAATGTCACCTTTTGATCACAAAGCATCTGATAACAAAAGCAGAGAAGATTGTCTTCTCTTGGAGTGACCACAGTTTTTTTCTAAATGAGGCTATCGGGCATGAAAAATAAATAGCTATTATTTAGTCCAAAGGTACACTTGGTATCACTTAGAAATTTTAAGACTTGATGTAAAATTAGTTTAATCCATCATGGTGTGTGACACACCTTTTGGGGGCAGGACACAATTATAAGAGGAACTATACCTAACAAATGCAATCAATGTAACCTGGTTCTTTGTACTCTCAATGAATCCTCAACAATTAAAAAAATTAGTTTAATTCAAATTGATTTATATATGTAGATAGAATCAATGCTATAAAATCATTAGACAGATAAATTTTATTCTCAGATTATTATTGTTTTCTTTCCTTCTTCTTCTTTTTTTTTTGCATTCTAAAGTATACTGAGATAATAAGAAACAGGCAAGGGACAATCAGACTTTCAACAACAGTTAACAAGAGGCAGGCAATCATGGTGCTTTACAGCACTGTCTTTCAAAATATGTTCTGAGGAACACCCATATCATAAGCATATGAGGTCCCTTTCAGAAGTGTAAATATCCAGACCCCTCCATGACCAATAGTCTAGTCTGGGATTCTGCATCTCACACACTTCCCTGGTGTTTCTACTTCCCATTAGCACTTCGGAACCCAGATTTCAAGCATAGATTCTGGAGATGTACTTCTCAGGTTCAAAACTCACCACTATCAAAGAACTATAGTAGAACTTCTATAAGTTGACCACCCAAGGGACTGTAACAAGTGGGTCAACATATGGAGATGGTCCCCTTAAAGAACTAGGTCTACTGTACTGACACATACATGGGATGCACATCTGGTCTATGAAAACTAGGTCAACTTAAGGAGGTGGTCAGTATAGGGAGGTGCTCAGCTATGGAGGTTTTTACTATGTTTTATCATGGGTATGTTTCTCTGCATTCATTTCTTCATCTGCAAACTGGAAATAATAATAATAATAATAATAGCACCTACCTCACAAGACTGTAAAAGAATTAAATGTGGTAATATTACATACATAATGGAATGTGTTGGCCACAAAATATAAGTGCTATGTAGGTAAGTACAACCAATGTAACTAAGTCCACCATGTTTGAAATTACTATCCCCACAAGTACAGGAACTTAAAGGGGAAAAATTAACAAAAACATAAATTTGATCCACAGAATTTCCCTTAACTAATAGTTTTGAGGCTTTGATTTTTGTTTTTATCAGCAGAAGGATACCCTTCTGTGAAACCACCCCTTACTGCCTAGGGAAGATGGTATTACTAAGTAATCCTTCATTTGTATGGGCCAAACATCATTGCTGTCCTTACTATAAAGTTATAGTGAGTTGTCTAGGAGCTGTCCTCCCCCTCTCCCCCCAGTAAAGGCCAATATGCCTCAGAATAAAAGCATTATTTTTTATTCAGCTCTTGTTAAGACATCTGGCTAGCACAGAAGTGCCATGGCTGGCTGTCTGCCCTCTGGATCTTATTCCATCAGATGTTCTGATCTGCAGGAATGCACCTTGGCTCAATTCCACAGTTTCTAGCAAAGGCTTGACTCTTGAGAAAAATTAATGGAAAAGATTCAGAAACTGTTCTTGCCGCAGCAAGGTGGCTCACGCCTATAATCCTAGCACTCTGGGAGGCCAAGGTAGAAGAATTGCTTGAAGCCAGGAGTTTGAGACTAGCCTGAGCAAGAAGGACACCCTACCTCTATAAAAATACAGAATAACTAGCTGGGCAGAGTGACACACATTTGTAGTCCTAGCTACTCGGGAGTCTAAAGCTGATGGATTGCTTGAGCCCAAGAGTTTGAGTTTTCTGTGAGCTAGGATGATGCCACTGCACTCTAGTCCAGGTGACAGAGCGAGATCGTGTCTCAAAAAAAGACAAAAAGAAAGAAAGAAAGTGTTCTTATGTCATAGTCTTCAATTAAGACTGGATAGGGAGAGATTATAAACACCATAAGCCTTTGACAATGTTACCTGAGTAATTCTACAACCTTGCTTCCACTGCGGACCAGGACAGGACACAATGGGCAATTTGTTGAGGTACAGCAGCCAGTGTCTTCTGAGCCTTCGTTCCCAGCCAGCCCCCTCTAGCCTTCGTTTGCATCTCCATGTAGCCTGGCCTCCCTGGTTTCACAGCTGTTCCCTCTTTCTAGCTTCATTGTCCCTTTCTTGTTTCTAAAACTAAATCCCACGCTGCATCAGTATAAATATCCACTATGATATGGACCAATTTCCTTAACTTAACCCCCAAGCTTCACGTTCTCCACTCTGTCCTTCTCTCTATATACAGTAGGTCCTCACTTAGGGTCATCAACAGGTTCTTGGAAACTTCAAACTTTAAATGAAATGATGCATTTAAACATGAGACCAATTTTACCACAGGAAAATAAGAAAACATAAATAAGAATTAAGTTTCTAAGGCATATTTCTGGTCACAGAAAGGTCACTAAGTGAAATCCCCATAACATTTCTAATATTAAACATGGAAATAAATAAGAGCTCGACATGTATTTAGGAAAGATTAATAAAAACAAGTAAGAGAATCATGTACACCATTATTCTAATGCAGGGTCACAGGTGGCCAGAGCCTCTCCCAGCAGCTTGGGGCCGAGAGCAGGAAGCAGCCCTGGACACATTGCTGTCCATAGCAGGAACGTCCACCCACACTCAGATGGAGACCACGCGGACACACCAGTGACCCTGCCATGCACAGCTCTTGGATATAGGAGGAAACCAGAGTACCTGGGGAAATCTACACAGACCTGGAGAAAACACACAGACTCCACAGGGACGACAGCTGCAGCCAGGAATTGATATGTTCTCCTCACCAACATTATTATGCAGTGATATCGAACAAAATGATGTTTTAGACATGCTATACTCCAAATGCATTCAACTGCTACAGGTCCCAGGGTGTGCCTTCTCAAATAGATCTTCTCAAATACTGCAGCTCCTCCCTGGGTGATCTTCTCCCTCACCCCAGCCTAGCCATTCACTCATCCAATACCTACTCACTGCTCAGGACTTAGGAAAGGCATCACCCCCTCCCCAAAGTCTTACCTAGTCCAGTCCCTCCCAATCAATATCACATCAGCCAGGCTCTTTGCACATGTACAAGTTCTAATGTATTTATTCTCTCCCCCTTCCAAACTATTAAATCCTTACAGAACCATGTCTTACCCATCTTTACACCATACTCCTACTTTCTAGCAGAGAGGTCACACTGATACAATACTCACCACCTGATGCAGAGATGAATGTGTTGTGTTCTGACCTTGTGGTTAAGGGTGCCAAGTCCCCTCAGTGTGAAGAACACAGGCTATGGAGTCAGGCAGACCTACACTTGACCCCCAGCTCTTTCACTCACTGTAAATGGTATGAATGACAAGTTACATATGCTAATTTGAATCTCCGTTGTATTAATACATCTACAAGTGATGACAATAATCTTTATCCTACAGAGATGCTATGGAAATTAAAGTAAACAATACATCCCAAACTCACCCAGTATCTAACACCCACACAGGAACACTGTTTAGCCATAAAAAAGAATGACATTACGTCTTTTGCAGCAACATAGATGGAACAGGAGGGCATTATCTCAGCTAAAACATCTCAGAAACAGAAAGTCAAATACTCCATGCTCTCACCTGTAAGTAGGAGCTATATAATGTGTACACATGGATATGAAGTGTGAAGCCGCCAACAGACTTGGAAGAGAGGGCGAACCGGAGAGGGAGGAAGGATGAGAAATTACTCAATAGCTACAACAGTTTAGGTGATATAGTCACACAAAAAGCCTAGAACTCACTGCTATGAAATATATTCACGTAATACAACTGCTATTGTAGCCCTTAAGTTTACATAAATAAAAAAGAAAGAAAATAAAAATATATGAAGAATTAAATGTGATTATAAAAAGATATATAAATATTAGTTTTTAAATAAAGAGAAACTGCAAAAAATTAAAAACTACCCATAATCTCACAGTAGTGTGAATTTGATTATGTATATATTTGCATATATTTGTAAAGATGTACAGGATCAAAGATATATGTTATTTTATAAATTCCCTTTTTACTTCACAATATGTTACCAATGTGAACATGTGAAAAACAGTTGGCGAATCTGAAGTTATCTGCAAATGCTTCATAATACTATTAGTATTTTAATTATTTTTATTACTGGCCCAGCAAAATCTAATAATCTTACCAGGATAGTGATTAGTTATATCTTCATTCTTAAAATGCAGTATCGTACTTAAAATAAATCAAAATGTACACAATGCTGAGAGCTAAACAAAGAGTCCAATGCTTCTGAAAAAATTGGAAAGAAAAACCCATTAGGGTCTTTTCAATACCAGGGATAATTGTTAGCCAGTTAGTCCAGCTTCTGGTCCGTGCCTCCTTGGGAAACATTCACAGATATGCTAAAATTGGTGTGGTCAACTTCACAGGGGGTTACTACTTAAAATGCTACCTATGCAATCTTTTACTGAATCCTCAAAATCAACAGGTAACGTGCTCTCTGTAATTTCTGTGTGCCAGTTGAGGCTTTCAGTGGTTAAACAACTTCCCAGGGTCACACACTAACTAAAGGGGCCATGGCCTTCACGATTTGAGAAGACAAGTCTTGATGGCAGAATCACTCTGTTCCTTTTTATGGTAAGATAGCTCATGCTGACAACCTGTGAACAACTTGAATGTCTCAGAAGATTCTCATCTAAAAGTTTTACATCTAACTTGGTTAATTTTGCAATTTGACTAGTCTGAAGAGGTGGAGTCACAAAGGATTTTTCACTCCCATCTTCCCACTGGAGCTAGTCTTTCCAGGGACTGGGAATGGCTGTGGATGACAACTCAAGACAGGAGGTCACAGGCTCCTGCCTCTCAGGCCTTCAGTCATAGACTGAGAGACTATGACACTGTATTGTCAGAGTAGGGGACTGGGACACAGGGCTGACACAGAAGCAGGGCCTGGAAGCTTGAGCACAGGTGACAAAGTGAACAACCCCCAGCAGAGAGGCTGATAACCGTAGGCAAGAACTGGAGTCAAGCAGCTTGTCAGCTATCTCTGCCACCTTACACGAATACTGGCTAATTCTATTAATTATAATAATATAGTCTACATTGTGGGGATGTGTGTCTAAATTTTCTCCACCTTTGAAGTCACCATGATAGTTCTGAGACAACCACATAAAGTATAAAAATGGGAGGGAACCCAATTCTAGAAATTACTACCCAAATTCTTAGTAAAAAAAGCCAACCCCTTAGCTTTGGTTGTACTTCCCAATTAGTAAGATTTCAAAAGACAAAAGCACTTCCTCCCACAAAGCTGCTCTGTCAAGCCCGCCCCCTCTCCCTTCTCAGAGTGTACTGTTGCTTGTCTTGGCTTATGTGGTGCATCCTGAAATTCTTTCTTCCTGAGGATCATCGTGAACCTGAGCAAACCTCTACTCAGAGTCCAGGAACAGTACGGCCGCCTTGTAATTAAGAGAACAGGATTCAAAGGTGGCTATTGGACTTCTCAACCCCCACGATGGCTGCAAGAGGCTGTTTGCCAGTAGGAACTTATTTCGACATCGTAGCTAGCCTAATTCTTTGAGCAAAAGCAGTTGGTGCTTCTGTGCCAACAGGCATCATTCTGACCCCATGATTCTCTAGTAGGAAAGGATGCTTTATTCTTAATCCATTAGTCCTGTAATTCATTGGCTTTTCGCACATTAGTTTTTAAATTTATTTATTTATTTAAAAAATTCATTCATTAAGCAATTGCTATGTAGTCACACATTGGTAAGCATCACAATACACTGGCAAAAAAGTAGTTTTTCAAGCCAAATAAACACAGCTTTACATATTGCTTTTATAATTTGCTAGTTAATAACCAGGCTGTTATATGTAGTTGTTAAAGGCATGAGTTTGGGTATTAGACAAACTTGGCTGCAGAATTTCAGCTCTGCCACTTATTAAATCTTATTTAGGTCAAGTTTCTCTGAACTTTAGATTCGCAATCAGTAAAGTAAAAAATATATATGATTACAGAGTTCTTAGAGAAATTAAAGCAAGGTGCATATATAAGGCACCCAATCCAGGACCTGATAGTCAGGGCTCAAAAGAATCACTTCTCTTTCACCTGCCCCCAGGTCCCAGACAATGTAGAAATTTATATATTTGAGATTTAAAATTGCCATAAAGGACAAAATAACTTACTTAAGCACCTATCTTGTTTCAATCCGTGTCTTAGGCATTTTTCATGTGATGATAGCATTGAATGTAAGTAATGACATAATGTCATTTCATTTATTCAGTAAATACTGATTGGGCACCTGCCACGTGCTAGTGGTGTGTCTGAGCAGTAGAGACACACCAAGGAATACAATGGACCCAGTCCTGCCTTGAGCTTACGTTCTAGCTGACTTTCTGCTTCTGCTATCCCTTGTACCATAAATAGAACCTTTCTTTCTTTCTTTCTTTCCTTCTCTCTTTCAACAAGGTCTTACTCTGTGATCTGGGTTAGAATACAGTGGTAACATTACCTCACTGTAACCTCAAACTCCTGAGTTCAAGTGATCCTCCTTCCTCAGCCTCCTGAGTAGCTGGGGCAACAGGTGCAAGCCACCACACCTGGCTAATTTTTACTATTTTTTGTAGAAATAGGGTCTCACTCTTGCCCAGGCCGGTCTCAAACTCCTAGCCTCAGGCAAACCTCCCACTTTGGCTTCTCAAAGTGCTAGGATTAAAGGTATGAGGCACCATACCTGGCTTCGAATTTTTTTAGAAAAAAAAAATATCATTTCCAACTTAGAAATTAGAGAAGGCTTCATGGAGAAGGGGAAGTCTGTTTTGGATTTCATAGGACTGTAGGGTTCAACAGCTGTGTGGTGGGAGGGGCTGAAACAGTTTATGGAATGGCCCAGAGGCAGGAAAGGGCAGGACCTGTGAGGGAGTAGTGAGTTTGATTTGGTCATTGGGTGGGGTGAGTGAAAGTGAGTAATAGGAAATATTTTGGAAATATATATGGAAATCAGGTGGTGGTGAACACTGAAAAGCAGGCTGAGGAGTCTGGACTTCATTTGTAGTCTATAGGGAATCATTTAAATTTATTGAATAAGGTGGTAATAGGATCGCAGATATGCTTCAGAAACATTAATTGGGCAACTGTGTGTGAAATGGATGGGGAAGAAGCAGAGACTAGGTACAAAATCTTGGGAAGCTATTGATTAAATATGGCTGATATGTTCAAGGATTTTTATGGAAATGACAGACCACCAGCATATTCAGATAATTTCTTTTTTTCATCAGAACTTGCAAAAATAAAAATGGGTCTAAAAAATCAGGAAGGAAAACTTGTTTCATCTAAGAAAGCACTAAATGATATTATATAAGGAGCAAATTCCTTCAATGTATAAAAGATATTTAGTGTCTTCAGAAGAAAAAAATGAAGTTAAACATAAGGGCAGAGAAAAAAATATGGTATAATTTCAAATGCAATTCATTTCTAGGCTAGAGCTTCAAAATGTTTTTAAGGAAATTCCGATTCCTCAATGATGGCCCTTTGTAACAAAATTCCTATTGAAAACTAAAAATAAAGTTAAACATTTACATAAAAATACTTGCAGGGTGGCAAATGCCCCAACTTATTTTTGGTCATTAGGAAAACATTTTCAGTATAGCTTATGCTTTTTCTGGTTAGTATAGGTTGAACATTCCTAATCTAAAAATCTTGAAATCCAAAATGCTCCAATATCCAGGGCTTACGTACCAACATGACAGCCCAAGCAGAAGATTCCACCCCTGACTTCATGTGACAGATTGCAGGCAAAACAAAGCCGAAAGTGTTTCATGCACAAAATTATTCAAAATGTTGTATGAAATGACCTCAGGCTATGTCTATAAGGTATAAATGAATTTTATGTTAAGTTTGTGTCCAATCTTTAAGATATTTCATTATATATATATGCAAATAAATATTCCAAAATCAAAAAAAAAAAGAAAAAAAACCCCTGAAATTCAAAACATTTCTGGTCTCAAGCATTTAGGATAAGGCATTCTCAGTTCTCAGAAACCAGCCCTTCCACAGCATCTGAGTCACACCCTGACCTGCCTTTGCTGCCTCCACTTGGCCTCTGTGGGATCAAATTCAAACTACCCAGGTTGAGGTTGCTCTCATTCCCTCCCACCCCGGCCTGCTCTACCCCTGCGTGCTCATCCCTCTGAAGCCCCCCTCTGCTAACCAGGAAAACCAGACAGCCAGTCTCACTGCCTCCTCCCTCTCCGCTGCTCACATCCTCTCAGCAACTGAGATCTGCTGAGTCCACCTCCAAAGAGTCTTTCAAGGATTTTCCCTGCACTCTCTTCTAGTATTTTTATAGTTTCATGTCTTAAATTTAAATCTTTAATCCAGTGAGAGTCTATCTTAGTTAATGGTGAACCCTTGAAGAAATCGGCCTGGGCGAGTATTTTATGAGGAGGACCCCGCAGGCAATTGAAGCAGCTTCAAAAATACACTACTGAGACCTAATAACACTAAAAAGCTTCTGCACAGCCAAGAACACAGTAAGTAATGCTCTCAGTCTTTAGCTAGAAGAATCTAGCAGAATGTACACTTGTTACTTTGGGAAACATTTTGAACTTTTGTTGAGGCCATTTCTACTTGCTGTTTTATGAACACACACATATACTGAAAAAAGGCCTCTTATTTTTATGCTTTTTCTGTATGTAGACTGGTATAGGGAGTCTTAGCTTATGAACAAGATAGGTTTTATAGGTTTGATCTTAAGTTGAATTTGTGTGTAAGTTAGAACAGGTATGTTTACGTATTACCTGTAATAGCTCCGTTTATGAGTCACATGTCAGTCTGTCAGTGGGATGTTTGTATGTTGGGCATTAATAGGAATATCCTCTATTTGTTAAGTGTAAGCTGTACTTCAGTCAGATGTTTGTAACTCAGAGACTTGCCTGTACAGATAGACGGAGATCTAGACACACATTCTAGGTGTGGATGTGACAGGGGAGATTAAGGTGGAATTGGGCTGAGCGGAATGTCAAAGAGGACTTTAATTTTCCCTAATTTTATTTTTCTGTTATTTATTTATTATGTTTACCTCAGATATTTATAAAACTTATTCATTATTTTTGCCTCAGATGTTTTTTATAAATATATATCTATAATTTATAATTTATAAAAAACATCTGAGGCAAAAATAGCCATAATAGTAGCATTTATTCATTTGGGGTAAGGAGGAATTTGTTCAGAGGCATTTGTTATAGTCTTCGTGTTTATTTACACATTTAAAGAATTCAAAAATGAAAACAAATGCTAAAAATAAATTCCTACCTACAATCCCATCATTTTATAAAATAGAGAATATTTGAAGAAAAAAGGTACAGAAAGAAAGAAAACCAATGATTGTACGTTTCTTCATGGTTAAGCTGATATTAATCCTCTCTGCTTGAAAGCTTTCCTGTGTTGACACCAGTAGAATAGGGACTGTTTTCTCTGTTTTTAAGGTAGTATCAGTTCTCTTTGGCATATTTTGAGCCCTTCTAATAACTCTAGCAGGAAAGGCAGGCCCTCTTCAGTCAGTTATAAAGCCACCAGCTGCCCCTTTGTGACTGCACATTCCCTGGTTCTGAGAATCATACTCTGATAGACCAAAAGCCTGGTGATCTGATACCAAACATGTAATTTAAACTCACATCCAAGGGAAGTAGAGCCAGGAATATGGCTTTGGAAGCTCCCTTAATGAATATGGAAAAGGATAGAACAATGGCCTCACTCTGTTTCAAGCATCTCCTTCGCTGGATGACCTCAGGTGGTTCACCTGACCTTTTCACAGCCTCAGTCACTGAAAATGGTCATATTTGACTCAATTTGACCCATGTTGTTGTTCTGGAGATCAGTTAGCTAATGAGGTGAAAACACTTATTAACACACCCCTGAAAAACACAAAACAAAAAAGGGATGATGAGATTATAGTTGCTGTTATGAATCATTCCAAGAGGTGTTGTGGTGACATGAATCATCCTATGTTTACGTCGTGCCACAGCCCAAGCATAGAAAATAGCAGCCTTGACCCAGTCATCTTGAAATTAGTCACAGAGGCCAAGCTAGCGATAATCCAGCAGCACTCTTGTTACCAGTAAAGGGAACACAATCCAAAAAGCCTGTGGTCTCACTCCCCCCAAAGGAGCAGACTCACCTGGGAAATGCTGATGGGGATATCTCTCACCACGGCTACCACCTCAGCCCTGAGGAGGGAGGGGGCCACGTCCCCACCCCAGCTATCTCCTATGTAGCAACTTGGGGAGATGTCCACACGCCATCTTCCTTAGCTTTCACTCCTTTCCCTCTGTAGAAGGAGTGGGTTCAACTAGGTTATCTCAAAGCACCTTGACATTTGTTAGCTAGAGTTTGAACTATGATGTCATCATTGCTAACTTTGTCGCCTGGGATTTAGGGACTGCACCCTGTGGTTCACACCCTGATCTAGCCTCTGAGAGCCTTAGAAATGATATTTCCTAGATCAGAGATTCTCAAACTCTACTGACCCCGAACATTACATTTTATTTGATTTGGCCACATTTATAAAGATGTGGCCACGCCTGGAACACATTCTCTTGCCTGGTCCATGAATATAATCTTCTCACCTAGATTATATTTTAACACAAAAGAAGAAATGCCAGATTTCATCATTGAGCCTCAAAAATGAACTGAGTTGAACTGGAAGTAAATTTAAATTCTGGAATTGGTTATCTTGGAAGACAAGATTGTGCCTATGCAAAGGTGGCTAGTGGTTTAGGAAATACCACGCACTGGGCTGTGGTTCTTGGCTCCTGCTTCTGGATGGCTGGACGTGACCGGGGAAGAGCCCATGGATGAGTCCATGTAGATTCATGCCACTGTGCCTCAGCTACAGCCTCTTTTCCCCGGAAAGCTGGTGGGACTCTCTCCAGTCTCCTGAGGTCCCATCCCCACGCCTGCTCCCACCTC
Source organism: Loris lydekkerianus (assembly GCA_963574355.1). Classification (NCBI taxonomy): domain Eukaryota; kingdom Metazoa; phylum Chordata; class Mammalia; order Primates; family Lorisidae; genus Loris; species Loris lydekkerianus. Next base: position 23,553 of record CAUYPK010044311.1, read on the forward strand.
TCAGCAGCTGTCCACCCTTTGCTTTCTACTCCTCTTTTCTCCATATTTCCATCTCTGCATTTTCTGGCATCCATTTCTGTTTGTCTCTAAGGAAGACATGTATTGGCAAAGCTTACCTGCCACCCACACTGGTGTCCCAGCTCACAGCAACCTCCAACTCTTGGGCTCAAGCGATTCTCTTGCCTCAGCCTCCCAAGTAGCTGGGACTACAGGTGCCCACCATAACGCCTGGCTAAGTTTTTGTTTTTTTTTATTGTAGTTTGGCAGGCCGTGACTGGGTTTGAACCCACCAGCTGCCATGTATGGGGCTGGTGTCCTAGCTGCTGAGCTACAGGCATGCTGAGTTACTGTCCAAAAGTCTTTATCCACAGAAATGTGCACTCATAAAACAGGTGTCCCTATCTCCTAAAGTCACCAGGTTCTGACAAGCCACTCCTCACCTGCCTCCTTCATTCTGCTCACAGCATTAACTGAGCACCCCCCACGTGTGAGGCAGTGTGCTGGGGAAATACAGGAATCTCCAGGACATACCTTTTCCTCTTGTGGAGCTTGTGTCTGTGGAGTAGAAAGGCATATAACCAGATCCTTTTAACACAAGGCAGGATGTGCAAGTGATGTATCAGCGACAAGTCAGGTAGTAGGAAGACAGAAGGGGCATCGATTTCAGCCCCCAGGGGTGTCAGATCATGTACCCTAATTAGCTAGAAAATAAAGTTACTATATGCACCTGAATTTCAGGTTATTAACTCTTGCAGGCTAAGAATGTTAGTGTTTTTTTAAAAATAGGATGATTTTTTTTTTTTTTTCTATCTAGGGATTTTGACTCAAAATAGGTGTTCATGAGAAATCATTTCTGGTGATTCATGTGAAATCATTTCTATTCAATGTGGATTAAAGTTGGGGACAATAAGAATTTGCTGGGCAAAACAAAAGTTAGGAAGAAAACAGAAAACCCGGTTATTTTTATTTCCTGCTATATCTGAACAGGTAAACTTCTAAAACCTGGGTCATTCTCTGGAAAGGATTGGCTTCCCATGGCTGATCTACAAATACCCTGCATGGCTGGCTTTCCTAGTTGGAAAGATAGCTTTTCCTCACGTGCCCTGAAAGGGGCAAAGAGGAATCTCTACCAAGAGCTCCCTCCAGCTCAGAATTCAATTTTAGAAAAATACAGCTGACTTCTCTGGGAAAAACAAAACCAACCTTGTCTTGCTCTGGTCATGGCAACCAAATTGGCACCTCATTATCGCCTTGTTAGCGGGAACTGGCTGCATAGTGGACAGACCCATGGTGAGGGTTGGCCCTATGTGGGCAGGGCTGGGAGTTAAGCTTAATTGCTTTTCTAAAGCCCAGCTACTTAATGGTGCACAAGTCGAAATCTATCATCAGACTCTTGACCATTCATCCTCCTCTTCCTTCCAGATTCTTGTCCAGAAACACTTCAGTGCCTCCCCTCTCTGCAGCTGCATGATTTGTACTGGGCACACAGGGGACCCCAAGGCTTGTCTGCAGCCAGCTAAACTCCCCAGCAGAGAAAGGGTCTGTAATTGCCTTTAACCTTCACCTCCCTCCTCAATACTTAAAAATGCAATCAGCCTGTTATGCCCTAGGAGCAAGGCCAGGTTGCAGGCTGCGTGAAGGTGGTATCTTTTTAATAACTTATAGCCAATTTTTGAATTTTCACATGATGAAAAAGGGCAATGAAGTCACTTTTATCTGGCTCTGAAATGTGTTTTGTACTTGCATTTGAATGTGGGTGTGCCTGATATTCTGGGTACTTACTTCCAACAAAAACGGTGAGGCAGCATGTTGCTTGCCAAGTCTTCTCTCTTCTTTGTTTCATTATCTTTAGGCTTTTACATATGGAACCTGGGACCATAGATACTAAGTGTCCCAGCTGTGTGGTTTGCAAAAAATTCACAGCATGGATTGTCCATAGCAATCCCAATTTCAAATTTCACAGTCCCATTTTTCCCATTGAAATGTCCTGGAATTCCAGTTCATCAGTGTCTTTAACATAGTTCCTCATTACATCCACTTCTCAGAAGGAGAATTTAAAGCCCCCCAATTAAGGTCTAACCAAAGAGTCCCAGCTTTGATAACCACACATCCCAGACTTTCTGGGAAAGTCTGTCTAATTTCCAGACCACATATGCTGATTTTTGGTCTAGAAAACCCTACAGCCAGCCAACGCTGGTCACAGGAAAGGCACGTATCAAACAGACATGTTCCTCCCCATGAGATTCTGTGAGCGTCCACCCTGCCTGCTACCTCAGAGTCAGATTTTCCACTTGTAATTTTTTGGGTTATTCCTTATGCCAGTTGGGTGTGAGAGCAGGGTTGAAGGGAACTGTAATCTTTTGGAATATATACATTTAGTCTTTGGTTTCTTGCATACAACTCCTAAAATCCTTGGATTCTGACAAATGTCTTTTCGTATGCTAATAAATTGAAAATGGCTTGGGGCCCCTAGATGTATCTTCCTGATAGGCACTGTCACCAGTCACTGCCAGAAAAGACCAAGGCGGGATGGCAGTGTTAGGACTTTCAGCTCCACCCCCCCACATCGGAGAGAGGACAGGGGCTGGCCAATGGCCAATGATTTAATCAATCAGGCCCTATGCATTGATGCCTCCATAAAACCCCCCAAAGGACTAGATTCAGTGACTTCTGGATAGCTCAACACAGGGAGGGTGGAGCCCCTGGAAAGAGCAGGGAAGCCCTGCCCCTTTCCACGCACCTGCCTTAAGATCTCCTGCCTCTGGTGTTCAGTAGTATCCTCTTTATAATAAACTAGTTGGTGTATATCCTTGAGTTCTGTGAGACTCTCTAACAAATTAGCCTAAACTGGACTCATAGCTTGTTAGTCAGAAAACAGGTAAAACAATCTGGGGCTTGTGATTGGCATCCAAAGTGGGGGACAGTCTCATAGGAGCCCTCAACCTATGGGATCTGATGCCACTTCCAGGTGGCTAAGGTCAGAATTGAATTGGAGACGCCCAGCTGGGGTCCACTGCAGAACTGACTGCTCACTTGGTGTATGGTAAAAAAAAAAACAAAAACCCACACACATCTGTGTCAGAAATGATGTGTGTTGTGAGAGTATAGGAGAAACTGAGTTTATTTCCATATTTAGACAAGAGCCTAATTTTTATCGCTTTTGGGTATGAAATGAGGACAGGGATAAAAATGTGTTTGGCACAAATATACACACAACTCTGTAAGCAACTTTGAAGTTCACTTTTTTCAGTTAACATTACAGCATATAGATTTTCTCATGTCATTTAGGTGTTTTTGTTTGTTTTTTAATTTGAGACAGACTCTCACTTTGCTGCCCTGGGTAGAGTGCCACAGTATCATAGCTCTTGCCTCAGCCTCCCTGGTAGCTGGGACTACAGACTCACCCCCACAATGCCTGGCTATTTTTTTTAGACATGGAGTCTCACTCTTGCACAGGCTGGTCTCAGACTCCTGAGTTCAGGCAATCTGCTCACTTTGGCCTCCCAGAGTGCTAGATTACAGGCGTGAGCCACCATGCCTGGCCTGTTTTAGGGGGTTTGTTTTGTTGTCTTTTTGGTAAACAACAACTTTACCAAATCTGCCAATTAGCATGGGCAGTGATGAGGTGGAGGCAGGGTAGGGAGCCGGTAGCCAACAGGCATTTAGGGTGCCAAAATGTCTCAAGGTTGGTGCTGTGTACACTTTCTGAATGTCTTAAATGTTAGATTATAGTAGAAATTTAAACGCCAATAGGAGATGGTTACTTAACGTTTCGTTATGTTGATATAATTTACTCACTTCAAATTTTATACCCCCATTGTTGGATATTTGTAATCTTCAGCTTCAGACTCTCAAATAATGCTGTGTTAAACATCTTTGGGTACCAAGTTTTGTCTGTATTTTAGCAGCTCATTTTCTTAGGTTAGAGCTATAAAATTGAATTTTTGGGTCAAAGAATATGACTATAATGACTGCATTTTTTTTTTTTTAATGGTTGTATTTTGTCAGACTACCTCTTAAGGAAGCTGTATGGGTTTAGACTGTCATCAATGTTGGATCTATTTCCTGGTGTCTCTCCAACACTAAGTGCTGCTATTTTCTAAAAAATATTTGCTATTTTGCTGGGCAAATACTTGTTTCTAATGGGTTTAGTTTGTGTTTCTAATTACCAGTGACATTGAACACTATTGCAGTTTTCTTTTCTTTTAAATGTATATAGGGGACCCATGTGGGAGGGTCTTATTTATGTGGGAGCCAAAAGATAGCCCCCCCTCCCCCAGTTGAAAACCAGCTGTGCATCTAGACCTCTGTCTTCCTGCAGTGCTGCCAAGCTCCTGGACAAGAACCCCTTCTCGGTTGGTAACCCGAACCCTCTCCTTCCTTCACCTGCCAGTCTCCAGCTGGCTCAACTGCAAGCCCAGCTCACCCTCCACCGGCTGAAGTTGGCACAGACAGCTGTTACCAACAACACTGCAGCCGCCACAGTCCTGAACCAAGTCCTTTCCAAAGTAGCCATGTCCCAGCCTCTTTTCAACCAGCTGAGGCATCCATCTGTGATCAGCTCCCCCCACGGACACACTGGGGTACCCCAACATGCTACGGCCATACCCAGCACCCGGTTTCCCTCTAATGCAATTGCCTTTTCACCGCCCAGCCAGACACGAGGCCCAGGACCCTCCATGGGCCTCCCTAACCAGCCTCCCAATGCCATGGTGATGCATCCTTTCAGCGGGGTAATGCCACAGGCCCCTGGCCAGCCAGCCGTCATCTTGGGCATTGGCAAGACAGGACCTGCCCCACCGGGATTCTATGAGTATGGCAAACCCAACTCCGGGCAGGCATATGACTCTGACACGGATGGTCAGGCCAGCTTCCTGCCAGCCTCGGCCTCTACTTCAGGCAATGTGTCTTACGAAGGGCACTACAGCCATACAGGGCAAGATGGCCAAGTTGCCTTTTCCAAAGATCTCTATGGACCCAACTCCCAAGGGCCACATGTGGCAGGCGGATTTCCACCTGAGCAGGTGGGGGGCCTGAAAAGGGAAGTGGGGCCGCTGCTACAGGACACAGACAGCCAGTGGGAGAGCCCCCATCGGTTCTCTGGCCAAGACAAGCCTGATCTCACAGCAGGTCCCAACCTGTGGCCTCCACCCCCCAGCCAGCCCTTTGAGCTGTACAACCCCGAGGAACCTACTTCGGACAGGACCCCTCCTTCCTTCGGGGGTCGGCTGAACAACAGCAAACCGGGTTTCAGCTGCGCCCGGCGGCGGGCCAAGGAGGAGCAGGCGATGCTGTCCGTGCGGCCCCTGCAGGTTCATGAGCTGAATGACCTTCATGGTGTGGCCCCCCTCCACCTGCCCCACATCTGTAGCATCTGTGATAAGAAGGTGTTCGATTTGAAGGTGAGTCATGCAAGATGGGCTAGTAGCCACAGCTAGGAACCTGGGTGGACTTCCCCCATAACCCCACTTCCGCTGCTGGTGAGGGAGAAACGGATATTTTTGGATAAGTATTCCCAGAAGCTACTGTCCCTTGAGGATATGTATATTGTACTAAATTTGAAAGAAAAAGAACAGGCAGAATTTTGGATCAGAGGCAAGATCTTCAGTTGGGACCTAGACAAATTATTATAGAGGACCTCAGCTTCCTCTGAGGTGGTGATGGAGCCTCCTGACACCTTCCCTGTGGTTGCACAATGCTTTGAGCTGCTGCAAACAAAGTCTGTTTATAATATAATTCCCCCCACAAAAAAATATATTACTTATGCACTGAAATATTCTGAAGTAGTAATAATTGTCCTAACCAACAAATTTTAAATGCTTTTTGTGTGCCAACATATTTTAAATGCTTTTTGGGCCCCAACTCTTATGGGGTAGATACTATTGTTCTTATTTTGCAGGTGAGAAAACAGGCCCAAGACACGTCTAGGGGCCCCCTACTAGGAAGTGGCAGAGTAGAGACACAAATGTGGGTCAGGCCTTTTCAGGGCCTGCACCTCCCATCTCTCATCCTGTCCAAGGTCACCGTCAATGTCTTGCTTAGTAGAGTCACACCATGGTGTGTCAGTCATTTCTGCTCGGGTCACATTGTCCAAACGCAGCCCTGAGATTCAGTAGGGACACACCCTCTCGCCTCCATTTTCAGGGGGAACTGGCTGAGACTGAGAGGTGCTCGAAGATTTTGTCTCTCATACCTTTTTAAAATCACTGAGTTCACCTGCCAGATTCTCCCAACTGGATATAGAAAGTGGTGGAGTCTCCCTGGAGGAGAGGAGGAAGGGGAGGTGGGCAGTGGGCCCACCAGTCCACTGACAGGGGAAGAGGGAATCTGACTTGTGAGTCTGGGCTCCTGATCAAGATGGGCATGGGATGGGTGGAGGAGGGGCTGATGAGTGAGGGCTTGGTGGCAGGCAGGGGCAGGGGAGGAACCAGGGAGGGAGGGGAGGGCCAGAGGGAGATGCATCTCCAGGGTTGGTCCAGCTTCTGGGCATTCCACGCTCCCTGCCTGGCCAGCAACTCTGTGCTCATCCTTCACCTTCCCAGGGAGTCAGTTCTACTTTGGTCATTTTCCTTTCTTTATGGTCTAGGACTGGGAGCTACATGTGAAAGGGAAGCTGCATGCTCAGAAATGTCTGGCCTTCTCTGAAAAGTAAGTGCTATCCTAGAGAACAGGCTCATGAGTGCACTCAGCAGGTATTCCCTGGGCACCTGCTGTGTGTCATGCTCTGCTCGAGTGCTGAGGAAACGGCAGAGAACAGAACAGGCCAACAGAATCCGTCGCCAAGGAACTTACACTTAACGGGGGCGGGATCCAGATAGATGATAAACAGAATGATCAGGTAACTTAGATAGCATTCCTGGTGGTGAGTGCTAAGCAGAAAGACTATGTGTGCGTGCACACTGGGCGGGGCATGGTCTTTACATTTTAAATAGGATGGTTGGGAGAGGCCTCACTGAAGACATGTTGGGAGGGGTGGAATGAGCCTGTGGCAGCTGGACAGCAGGTGTCCTACATCTGGTGTGGTCCTATATGCCCAGGAAAGATTCAGCATGACCAGAGCAGGAGAACAGGGCAGAGGAGCCAGGGAAATCCCAGGGTCCAGATCCTGAGTGCTTGGGCTTCCTGTGAAGACTTTCTCTTCTGCTTGGAGTGGGATTGGAGCCACTGAAGGCTTCAGCAATGCAGTGATGCCCACAAGCACCAGGGAACAGTATCCCCCTGCTGCTGTAAGCACAGACATTGGGAGGACAGGCAGACCCACCGAGGAGGTGGCTGCTGCTTCTCTGCAGGCGGAAAAGAGGGTCCCTGGCTCAGGGATATAGAGTAGATGACTAGGGTTAGGCATTTGGAAATGTGGGCATTCAAAAGGCTTCCCTTAGTTAGCTGAAACATGGAAGCAGCCCAAATGTCCATCCACAGATGAATGGATAAGCAAACGAGGTATATCCATACAATGGAATATTACTCAGCGTTTACGAGGAAGGAAATTCTGAAACATGCTACAACCTGGATGAGCCTGGAGGACATTATGCTGAGTGGAACAAGCCAGTCACACAAGGATCAATACTTCACGATCCCACTTACACAAACTACTTAGAGCAGGCAAAGTCATAGAGGTAGAAAATAGTATAGAGGTTACCAGAGGCTGAAAGAGGGAGAATGGGAATTAGTATTTATTTTTTTTTTTTTTTAGCCCTTCATCCAGGGGGTATGCTGTATACCCTTAAATTGTGCACATTAAGTGAGAGTTTACCAATCCCCTCCCTTGTCCCCTTTCTCCTTTCCCTCCTCCCCCATCCCCACTTGAATATACTTGTGTTTCTCTTTCGTGTGGGCATGTAGTTGTTTATGTATTGGTTTCGTATTAGTCTTGAGTACGTTGGATACTTGCTTTTCCATTCTTGTGATGCTTTACCAAGAAGAAAGTGCTTCAGCTCCATCTAGGTAAATACAAAAAATGTGAAGTCTCCATCTTTTTATGGCTGAATAGTATTCCATGTTGTACATATGCCACAGTTTACGGATCCATTCATGGGCTGATGGGCACTTGGGTTGATTTCATATCTTGGCGATTATGAATTGGGCTGCAGTAAACATTCTAGTGCAAATGTCTTATGGCAAAATGATTTTTTTCCTTCTGGATAGATACCTCGTAATGGAAGTTCTACTTTTAGTTCTTTGAGGATTCTCCATACGTCTTTCCAAAGAGGTTGCATTCGTTTGCAATCCCACCAGCAGTTATCCATTCTTTTTTTTGATGGACATTTGGATTATTTCACAGGAGGGAAACTTCTGGGTCTTTGTTTAACTTACTGAGGAGCTGTTTTCCCTTTCCTCCCCTTCTGCAGTGCTGGCGTGCGGTGTATACTTGGTTCGGCAGAGGGAACGCTGTGTGCCTCTCCCAGCAGCACAGCCATGTATAACCCTGCTGGGAGTGAAGGTGAGCCTACGGGTCAGAGCTTAAAGCTGAAGTCAGTTTCCTAGAGGCCCATTGCATTCTGATATGTCCTCATATATGTATACAGCCAACGGATCCCAGGACACTAAAACTGGGCCCTTCAGTATTTCCTAAGATATTTTAGACATAAAGCTTTGCAGATTACCAACATGTCCAGAGGTATAATCATGTCAATCACTAATACATATGATAACAGGAAATTTTCAGTTTTCTCTTCCCCCTTATGCCCCTAGTCATGACTCTTAGAAGTATAGTCAATAACCAGGAATTCAACTGGCTCGTGTAATTTATCCTTTAGATTATGCCTCAAATCTTGGAACATCTTTTGCAGCCATTCCGGCAAGGTCATTTGCTCAGTCAAATCCTGCATTTCCTTTGCCTTCCACGGGGACAAATGTGAGTATAGAAGCATTTTATCCATTGTCATTGTCATCTTCAAAGCATTTGTATCAACTGCCGCGTCTAAGCCTAGAGGGGATACAGATGTGTTGTTCAGAAAAATGTCTGTAGACCAGTGTTTTTTAACCTTTTGTTATCTCACGGTACTCTTGAACCGCTAGTTAAACTTAATGACACACTTAAATTATGCTGATCAAAAAAAAAAAAAGAGTAAAGGAAAGAATGTACTTACTGTGCTTTGAACTTCTTTCCAAAATAATTTAGTTAACGAGCTTTAAAAATTTTCACAGGACACCAGACATCCTCATTTCCATGGCACAGCAGTTGAAAATCATTGCCCTACACAGAGGTGGAGAGCTGTTAGGTTCAGTCCAGCTAGTATTGCAACACACAGATAAAAAAGCTAATATAAATTCTTAAGATTGAAGGCATTCACAGACTTTCTAGAATTCAGCATTAGTTTAGGGAAAAAAAGTTAGAGTTATTTATTATTTTTTTATTTTTAAAGATTTTTTTTTCATGTTATGTTGAAGTGGACTATTTCTTAAGAGAGTGTAATTTTGAAATGTGAACCAGAAAGTATATTTGGAAGTAAGGACTATGTATGACAGCATTTGTTGGTCCCTTGGGAAAATGGTTGGTGCCGTATACCGTATATACTCGAGTATAAGCCGAGTTTTTTCCGGCACAAAATTTGTGCTGAAAAACCCGAACTCGGCACAAATTTTGTGCCAAAAAAACTTGGCTTATACTCGAGTATATAGGTAATATTTTTGTTTGTTTGTTTTTAGTTTTGTTCTCTCTCTATAATATGCACGTTAATCCCCTAGAACTGCCAGCAGGGCTGTCCAACCTGCAGCTCATGGACCGCATGCAGATTATTTGAGGGCTGCTTTGCTTATCTGAGGTGTCAGACATCGTGAAAGGGGTGCTTGGACCTTTTCTTTTGGTCATCAGCTGTTGTTAGTGTTTCTGCATTTGATGTGTAGACCAAGACAACTCTTATTCTTCCAATGTGCAGCAGAAAAGAAAAAAAGGTTGGATACCCCTATTAGCTAAAGCTTCTCTCCTTTTCCACCGATTGTGACAGCGCCCTTCCTCTCTTTGGATTCTACTGTTTTCCCACTGCCTGGAGCTCTCCCAGCCCCTGTGCCTCCTCTCTTCTCCCTGGGCATGAGGGCAGGAGGAAAGGGAGGGGGAGACCAAGCACCAGCAAAACAAACAATTGGCTAAACCCTGCCCCAGAGCACCTGCTCCTGTGCCTTTGCCTGGGCCTGTATTTTTCTAATTCAATTGGTAAAGTGAGCAGCTGCAGCCTCTCTCTCCTGCCACAAGCCAGCACAAGCTCAGGGCAGGCCTCCACGTGTGGGTGAGTAAACTCTTGGACAAGCAAGCCGTGAAGTGCAGGGTTTAGGTCCTAGAGGCTGAGTGGAGGGGTAAGGAGGTTCATGACAAGACGTAGCAGCTTGGGTCAGTGGCTAGTTTGGTGAGGCCTGTCCTCTGTCTTTGAGGTCAGACTCCTCATGACATGACCCTAGATCCTGATGGGGTGTGCTAGAGAAACCCCCACACCAGGGCCTGTTTCTACACACTTTGGGCCATGGAGCCACCTCTGTGTCTGCAGCCCTGCCCTGAGGCCTCTCCCCCAGCTCTGGACTGGGGGACCAGTGGGCCAGAGCCAGACCCTGTGCATTGAATTTGTCCTAGGGTCTGGGCACAGGGAAGAGCTTTGATCCACTATCCCCTTCATAAAGGGTTTGGGTGGCAGGAGGACAGACATGGGCAGAGCAACTCTGTGGTCTGTTCTGTGCTTCATCCTTGCCTTCCCGTGCTTCCCAGTGAACCAGAGACCCTTTTCTGTGGACTTAGAGTTGAGAGACTTAAGTTCAAGTCCTAGTTCTGGAGCCACCAGCTGTATCCCCGCAGGCAAGTCACTTCTATGAGGCTCTGTTTCCTTACCTGGGGACAAGAACACACAAATAATAATTTTGGAAGGTAAATGACTGGGTTTTCACCTGGCTTGTGGGATATATTAATTTGACTATTCCTCCAATCTTGAGCTGCCCTTCAGTACAGCCTTCTACTCCAGTGGCCAGCACCAGAGGGCAGAGACCTTGGGACAGCCCATACATAGAATTGTCCTGTCCTTGTGAGGATTAAATGAGACAGGGTATGTTACAACGAGCTGTGACCTGCTGAGGAGGAGTGAAGTAACAATGGTTGGACTTTACCCCATTTTAGTGATGAAGGGCTGAAAGCATCCTGTGTAAGGCCGGCTCTGCTGACCCTGTGAATTCGACTGAGTCCTGGTATCAGTTTCTCTTGCTTGAATCTGTCTGGTAATACCTGGGGCTATATCTGCTCCCCCTTAGAGACATTTCAAGGCTCCTATGAAAGCACTTTTAAATTACGTACATGCCAGGCAAGCACACGCAATCTGCTAATTCATGTTGATGGTTCTTGATAACTAATATTTATATCCAGAAATTCTTGAATACAACTGCCTCCAAATGCCTGGAGGTGGGGAGTTTATCTGGCTGGAGCCTGAGAAGCAACAGGGAAACATTTCACTTTCTTCACAGGGAGCTGATGGGAGGCAGAGCCCCGGATGTTGTAGCATGATTACAACAGCCAACATTTATGTAGTGCTTGCTGTGTTCTTAACATTTCTGTATTGTATCAACTCATTTTACCCTCTAGACAAACCCATGAGGTAGACACTATTATTATCTAAACTGCAGCCTAGTGACTAAGAGACTCAGTTTGTATAAGGTCACATAGTGATAGACGGAGGCATGGGATTTGGGCCCAGGCAGCCTGGCTCTGGAAGCCTCACTGGTGATCACCAAGTTGACACTGGTCCTCCCTGAAGATCTCAGGGGTCTCTTCTTTGCTGTGATTTTTGGTAAGTCCTTCTCATGTCCCCTACTCCTACCCAACAAGCTGCTGAGGAGTTGAGGCTGCCTTGAAGGTGGCAGGGACTGCTCTGGCCTTGGCCAACCACAGAGCAAGATGACAAGGTCAAGTTCTTCTACACCTGACAGCATCTCCCAAGATGAACTCTGATATTTCTCTAAACAGAATCTCTAAACATTTTCCATGGACCCTGAGGAAGAGGAAAGGCATCGTCTGACTGTTCTTATCATTATAAATGTTGTGAAGTCTTGCTGGTCACATGAGTCTTCCTAAGGACGTCTGGGGAACAAGGACAAAGCCTGCCCCAGCCAGTCCCTGCATTACCCTCTGTCAGATTCTGGTCCCCAGCTTGCCATTTCTGGCAAATGAAACTGAATGCAGGTGTATCTCTCTTTAGGAAAACCTGAAATGCAAAAATATAGGCATTTGAAGACAGGTTGAAATATGAAGAACTGATTAAGCCACCAGTGAAAAATTCTTTGCAAGGCTCCTTTGTGAATGTCATAGGAGAGTCCCTCGGAGAGATTTTTATTTCTTTTTCTGCCTACAAATACTGACCTCCAAAGGTGAAGGGAAACATCAAGGGTGATTATTCTGTTGCAAAAGGATACCTTGCCAAACTCCAATGGGTGCCCAGTGAGTTTCTTTTGTGTACAAGTATGCATTTCTGTTGTTTTTTTTCTGCTTACAAAACTTATGCTTGTTGTGAAATTTCAAGCAGAAAAGAAAAAATGAGGAAAACAAAATTCCCCCGTTACCCCACCCTTCCAGCCCCCACGAGATTCCAAGAGGGCCTTGCTGCAGTTTCCTCTATAAGTGGGTTCTAGTCCTCTGCCAGAACTTTCTCTGTCTGACTCCATTTACATGAATCTTTTCAGAAACACATTTCATCAAGTAAAACCAGAAACACCCAGGACTCCGCCACTGTAAGATCATTAATGTTTGTGGAGCAAAGAGTAGTTGCTGCTTCTAAAGCTCCCCGTTTTGGGTTCGAGGTTCCAGTGAGCTGTGACTGTACCATTTCACTCTAGCATGGGGAACAGAGAGAGATCTTGTCTCAAAAAAACCAAAAAACAACAAAAAAACTAGGCCCAGTACAGTGGCTCACGCCTATAATCCTGGCACTTCGGGAGGCTGAGGTGGGTGGACCATTGGAAGCCAGAAGTTTGAGACCAGCCTGGGCAATATAGCAAGACCCTGTCTCCATAAAAAGTTTTTAAAAAAATTACTGGGGTGTGTTGGCACGTGCTTTTAGTCCTAGCTATTTTGGAGGCAGAGGCAGGAAGAGGCTTGAGCCCAACCAAGAGTTGGAGGTTGCAGTGAGCTGAGATCACCTTGCTATAGTTGAGCCTGGGAGACAGAATTAGACAGTGTCTCTAAAATCATAAAATAAAAATAAAGCTCCCTGTTTTTAAGCAAGAAACCAGAGTGACACAGGGATCTTGGAATGAGCCTTCAGAACATATCCGAACTGCCACAAAAATCTAAAACAACCACACAAACCAGCTACTACCACCATCGAGCCCTGTGGCAACACCCTTGGCTGCATTTAAATTTGTCTCAACTCTGCTAGAATCCGTGTCTTTCATTGTTGTGAAATGTGTTATTTTTGACAGCAATGGGACACTGAACTGACGGTTGTGTGCGATGTTTGCCTGTGGTAGAATGATTTGTGTCTGTACCCAGCCCCTCCCATCTTGCCCCAGGGTCCCCAGAGCTGGGTGTTTACTTTCACTTAAGCCCCTGCCATCTGACTGAGCCCAGGCTCTTTCTCCTTAGTGGCTGGATTCATCATAAACAGAGTAATCAGGTTTCTTTAAGGGGCCTTGGGGCCTCTCAGGCTGTAAATAGTTTTCTTGTCCCTGCCTGAGATGCACTTTGCCCGTGACTGTCCCCATAAAACTGCCTTGCAGTTTTCACAGCCACTCAGAGTTTATTTAGTGCTAGTGCCACAGATGGGCCTCCCTGGCCTGGACATACACATTGTTTTTATGGTTTCTTTCTCATCAAGACCCTGCATGTTGGTGAATTTGTATAAATAAGAAAACTGAAGCTCAGGGAAACGTAAATGTGTGTGAGAGGTCAGAGTTTTAAGTCATAGGTTGCCCCCATATGGGTGGTTGTATCTAGGACATCTGTCTGTCTGCCCTGGCCTTCTGAGACCATGAAGAGCAGAGTGACCTCTTTGAGCATGAGGAGTAGTAATTGATGTGACATCTGCTATGCCCTCCCCCACCACTCCAGCTCTGTCATTGCTCCTGTCCCTTCAGCAGGAGGTTACCTTGTGCTTTCTCAGAGCCAAGAGGGACAGATAGGAGATGTGGGTGGGTTTTGCTTTCTGGGGGGTTCCTATTCTTTTTTACAAATCTTCATTATTTTTTTGTTGTTATTGCAAAAGCAATGCAAATGTTGCATTAAAAAATTCTAACAGTATAGAAACATGAAAAACTAGAAATCTGACTTTGCAGGGAAAACTGAGGTTAAACGTCTTATACTGTTACTACATATCCCTCTAGCCAGCGTAGGTGGGCATGTTTCATTAGTGAAAGTATTTCATGGAAAAATAAAATTGTGCCATAAAAAAAAGAAAAAAAGATAAGATTGTGCCATATTAATATGTTATGCTATTTGTTTTTTTACCTAACATAAGTTGTTAATACATATTTTAATTGATTCCTAGACATCTTTCTACATTAGAATATAAAGTCATATCTTACTTTGTAACATCATTTATTATATTTTCCTTAATTGATTAAGTCTGCAATTTATAGATTTTTTTTCAGTGAGACCTGAGTTTTAATTGTAAATCTGCCACTGTTTAATTGACCACAGATTAAGTTCCTTGATATTTCCTAGGATTCTCTGTCCTCACAGATAAAGTTAAGAGTAGACTGGATGACCATACAGCTTTAACATTTCATGACAACGAAGTTTACAGAGATGGTGAAGTTGCTCAGCAGGTGAACTACCCACGTTTCATAGGCAACCTTGGCACCAAAGAAGTAAATTTACTCTAAGTCAAAGCTAATATACTCTATAAAATATTTGCAAGTATCAATAAAAGCATCTTTACCTATTGTCCAATTTAAGCCAAGATGTGAACTGCACAATGTTCAAAGTTAACATCACAAGGAATAAACACTTGTCCTAGGTCTTTCCTTAGGTGTGTTTAGCGCAAAATCAGCTGAGGCCCGTAGACCCTATACTAGATAAAATTAGGTCATATCTAAGAGAGGCTGGAGCACAGATGTGGTTTATTGAAGATCCAATCTACACTTTGTAGCTCTAGAAAGCACCTTGGGAGACTTCCCTAACCCCACAGGCCTATTGCCTCAAGCTAAATTTTTATTACAACTCTGAGTTATTTGAACTTGGGCTTCTTCTTTGAACTAACCTGCAAAGCCTATTCCTATGTGCACCAAAGGGCATCAAAAGGTCTCAGAATCTTCATATACAAGTCTGTTTGTTCCTTTTATATTTCTATCCATCCATAAAAGATTTGTGGGTAAGTTAAGTGGTCTGGGACCCAATCCTATGAACCATTAGAAACAGCATCTGGTTTTAAATGAATTGCCCTTGCGTGCATGTGAACATGTACTGGTGCAAGCTCCTGGCCCCCCATGGGGGCAGTCAAGGTCGGAGCTGGCCTGCAGGTAGGCCAAAGCCTCCCCCCAGGCGGAGAAATTATGAGTGCCCCTTTAGGTTGGTAATTAGGGCTTTGGTTGCAAGCCCAGTACCTAAGCTCTCTTAGAGATTTGATCTTGGGCTGGAAAATTTCAAGTGCATCTGTCACTGGTGTCCTTCCTGGGAGCAAAGCAAGGAGAGGCCATCAACGCTTCAGTCTGCTCTTCTGCCCAGTGCACATCTTTTTAAAATTGATTTTTGGTAACTTTCAGTATATTTCCAACTTGCAGAAAAGCTATAAGAGCTCCCATAAATTTTGCCTGGATTCACTACTCCTTTACATTTCCCCTCACTTACTTTATCATTCTCTTTCATCCATCTATATATCTATCTGTCTCTCTAGTTAGCTATACACTTTTTCCCTAGAGTATGTTGGAGACATTGTACCCTTTCATCTCTATTTCAGCATAAATTTTCCAAGAACGTGGACTTTCTCTTACATAATCACAGCACTATTTTTTCCCCAACCCAGAATTATTGTAGCACATCTTTTAACTGTTAAAGCAGTGTCTTGCAACCTTTTTTTTTATCTCATGGCACATTTTAACCTATGGTTAAACTTCCATAGCACACTTAAATGATGTTGATTTTTTTAAAAAGAATTTAAAAAAGAATGTACTTATTGTGCTTTGAACTTCTTTTGAAAATAATTTAATTAATGATCTTTAAAAATTTCGGGGGCACCTCTAAGATCTTCTCACAGCACACCAGTGTACTATGGCACACCAGTTAAAAATCACCATCGTAGAGGAAAGAAGGAGATAAACAATTATTTATAGGAGCCTGCTGGGTGCCAGGCATTGTACCAAGCCACTTCAGCTACATTGTGGCATTTCATCTTTTCAGTAGTCTGGTAAAATGAATTTCCCATTTATTTATTTATTTATTTATTTATTTATTTATTTATTTTATTAAATCATAGCTGTATATATTAATGCAATCACGGGATACAATGTGCTGCTTTTATCTACAATTTGAAATATTTTCATCAAAGTGGTTAACATAGCCTTCATGGCATTTTCTTAGTTATTGTGTTAAGACATTTATATTCTACATTTAGTAAGTTTCACATGTACCCTTGTAAGATGCACTGTAGGTGTGGTCCCACCAATTACTCTCCCTCCACCCATCCTCACTCCTCCCTTCCCTTCCCTTTCCCCATATTCTTGGGCTATAATTGGGTTATAGCTTTCATGAGATAGAAAGCTTATAAATTGGTTTCATAGTAGGACTGAGTAAATTGGATACTTTTTCTTCCATTCTTGAGATACTTTACTAAGAAGAATGTGTTCCAGCTCCATCCATGTAAACATGAATGAGGTAAAGTCTCCATCTTTCTTTAAGGCTGCATAATATTCCATGGTGTATGTATACCACAATTTATTAATCCATTGGTGGGTCGATGGACCCTTGGGCTTCTTCCATGACTTAGCAGTTATGAATTGGGCTGCAATAAACATTCTGGTACAAATATCGTAAAATGAACTTTTATTCTCCCTTTTTTACAAACAAACTGGGGCTTGGAGTAATTCAGTGAGTGGCCCACAGTTAGTCACTGGGGGAGCAGAGACACAGACTCTATCTCATTCTCTTACTGCCCTGACCCCGGTGTCTTGATGTGGTCTGCTCTCAGTGAGGCACCAGGCCCCTGTGTCTTGAGTTCATCTGTGTATCATCTCAACACAGTACTGGGCACCCTGGTAGTAGAATTATTCGTAAATAAGGTGCTTGGTGCTAGGAGGTCATCTTTAGTAAAGATGAGACTCCCACCAGCATGGAGAAGCATATCTGAACAACGAATGTGCTTGTGAATGGATGCACAGTTAAACAGAGGATCGCTTGAAGAGGGAGGACAAACACTGCATTCATCGGGTCAGGGAGTGGGAAAAACATGGGTTTCCTGTTTACACTGAGAACATTTAGGGAAAGTTGTCATTATCCTGGATCTTGGGGTTTACCTTGGCAAGATTTCTGGGAACAGAGGAATTTTAAAATTTAGAACCATATAAGCACTGATGTTTTACATCTGGAAAGGATTATAGACATATAGGTCACCTCCCTCATTCTAGACATTGGGAAACTAAGGCCTAGAATGGAAAACTAGTTTCTCCCTGTTTTCTACATAATCAGTGGATGAGCTGGCACTTGATCCAACCCAGGTCTTCTGTCTTCAAGGATGATGTTCTTTCCACTAGGAATTTCTAAGCATTTTGTACCCAAATCCTCTTTCCTCCTCCTACCCCAAGCAACCACTGTCCTACATTCCACGTTTGGAAAGATTTTATCCACCAAAGTGCTTGTATGAATGAGTAATTAACTAGTGACCCATTTTCATCAATGAAAAACACAGATACACCAATTAGGCTTTCAGATCAACCTAAGATCTAATCAGTGTTAAAAGAAAAATTTCAGACAAGTTTAATTTAACAGAATTGCTTGAGCAAAGAATGATTTGTAAATTTGGCAGCCGTGAGAACCAGAAGAGGTTCAGAGAGCTCCACCCCACAACATAGGCAGCATTTGAGGACAGAAAATGGAAGTGAGGTATAGGAACAGCTTGACTGGTTCACCTTGGTGGGTTTGCATTTGCCTTATGGGAACAAGGTCTAAAGCTCAGCTGCTGTGATTGGCTGACACTTGGCTATTTGTTACAAAAGTACACTCCTGAATTGGGCTTTCAGTTAGTTTATGTACTAAGTTAGGTTGCAGTTCATTACATAAGGATTCTACCCACCAGACATCCTCACACCAAATTTAGTTTAACACCCGGTTACTATATTAATAAAGAAACTCAAAAGTATGGTCTCAACTTGAGTTTTTAAATGTCCTAAAGCACATTTAGCTCCATCCTCCCTGAGAAATTATTACCTTCCAAGACCCCTTAAAGGCTTATTAGAGAACCCAGCTTGGGAATGCCTGTCCAGCATCATGCCACTCGGGGTTATGTCCCCAGTGCACAAACGCCACTCTAGATGTAGTAGCTGGGGACCTCTCTTCCTGTCCTTCTCTCCCTCATCATTCAGACTCATCATATCTCCCATAATGCTCATAATAGTCTGTTTATATAAACTGTTTCAAGAATGAAATAGAATGATAATACCTTTTATTCTATACCTTTTATCAATCAAATATGGTCTTGAACTTAAATTGAGTTTAACAACAACAAAGAGATACTTTATTTTAGATAAATGGCCAAAAAGAACTTGACCAAACTATCAAATAAAATATTGGCAAAAGAATATAACACATAGAAATTAATTTCCTGGATAGGATTTACCACATACTCTGAACCCAGACTCATCCCAAAGCAAACGGAGATTCTTCAGATCTGTAATTCCTAAGATTTTCATTTCATGGCTTACTTAGAAAATGATCAACTGAAGTTAAACTGGTAAAATTGAAGAACCTGCTCATGGTCCCTAAAGGCACTTGGCCTTCAATCTGAAGGATCAGTATCTTGGTGCTGCTATAACCTTTGCAGTTCACTAGTTGGAAAGCTCCAAATTAAAATTAACTGGAAGAATACTACAAAAACTCAGGATTATCTCATACTGACAACAAGGGCATCAATGCAATCCAACTTCTATTTCTGATAAAAATTTCAGGGAAAAAAAGCATTCAAAAAAGGTATCTTTAAAATGTTGAGTGAAACCCTTAATTGAGACCCATTCATTTGAGTGCCTTTGGTGATGACATCCACAGCATGAATATGTCAGTTCTGTAGCTGCTGTACGGGTGTTTCTGCTTTGGGAGGCATATTCCACTGCCCAGCAGCAGTAGTTGCTGTGCTACACCCAGATAAAAGCCTCCTGAGTTGTCCTTATGGTCTGAGGGAAACAATGAGAGGGGCACGGTTCTCTTTCTTGGTCACTATAAGGGACCAAGAAACTGGACAGTCCAGGAGTGTGATCAGCCCAGACCCGCCTTGGCGTCGGCTATGCCTTTCAAGCACAGATTAACCCAGACCAACCACAGCAGAATCACATGGGGCACAAACGTGCCCCTCTAGGAGGGGACCCACAGAGCGCCCAGCCTCAGCCCTCCTTGTGATAAACTCAGAGGATCAGCCACTTTGCCCGCTTGAAAGTTCAGTGGTGCGAGCTCATCTTTATGTGAACCACTTGTCCTAATAAGAGGCAAAAATACTACCTCTCCACAGCCCTCCTCTCATCACTGCAGAAGGGCTCAGTCCTTGCTAGCCAGGCTCAGACTCAAAGTCTCCCAACTTATGGAGAGTCCATTTGCACTTTAGAGAGAGGAAGGGAATGGCCTGAGCCACACACTGCCGCCCTGCTCCCCTCGGGGAAGGCGGGGAAGGCGCTAAACCTCTGAACAAGGCAGAGGGGGTGGTCTGAAAGGGGCACTTGGATTTCTACAATTCAGGCCCGAACCATAAATGGAAACTATTATTGGCTTAAATTATTTAGAGCCCAGATGAGGCAATGAGGGCTTTTCATGGTAGAACTACCCAAAGTATTAGCTCTTATTTGGAATGAGACCTCAGAGTTTCCCCCTGTATTATTACCTTAGCAGAGATGGACCCCCATCAATTGTAATTAGATGGAGAAGTTCACTTTGTCATAGAAAATGGTGATTATGCAAATGTAGACCATGCTATTAGAATGTGTTTCAGGTTTGGAAAATTGTACCCTTCTCTTCCACATTGGGTTGGGCTACAGTTACAAATTCTTGAACCTCCCGGAGAGTCCAAGTTAATTAAGGTTTGCACAAACCAGACACACTTCCTCCCTCCCGGAGCTTTGATTCCAAATTGTGTTCCTTAGAGGTGTCTTTGGGACTGCCTGGTGGGGGTGGCGCCAGGGTGTTGGATCAGAATAGCTCCTCTTTTATTTGTTGAATATACTGGGCTGGGGAGTGAGCTTTATTTGTAGAAGGGATTCCAAGCTAAAAAAAAATTGAAAATCACTCCCCCAAACCACAGGTTGTTCCTGTGAATGACTGTGTTTATGTTTTAGATTCCCACAAACTGTTCTTTTTTCCTGATTGAATTTTTTAAAAATTTTAAGTCGGACAATAGGAGGTATATATGGAAAAGGTTCAGTCAGTATATCTCATATTCCCTTCCCATTCTGCTCCTCTGGAGATAACCAGCATTGCTCCACGCCTTTCTAGTCTGTGCTGATACCCTTTAAGCATTTTTTATTGCAAAACATTTTCAAAAATAAAGAACAGTTGAGATTAGTATGGTTAACCCCTGTATACTTACCACCAAGTTCCAAGAATTATCAAAATTTTTACACTTGCTTAATCTATCTTTTTTTTAAATATATATTTTTATTTTATGTTTTTAAATCCAAAAATAGCCTCATAGTATGCATACCACTTACTTGGCAACCTGTTTTTAACTTAATCTGTCTTAAAAAATATTCCATATTAGCCATTTACCTTCTCTTGCCATGGCTACATAGTTTTCCATTGTATGCTTGAACCATCATTTACTCAAATGTTCTCCTATTATTCTGGCTGTTTCCAAAATATCTTTGCCACCTCATAAATTACCATGATAAATATTCTTGCACAGAGTTTTTACATATTGGTGTTTTTATGTCTCTAGGATAGATTTCTAAAGGTGGTAGATCATAGGCTATGCATGTTTTAAGTATTATCTAATGTTACTAAGGTATAGTCTCAAAAGGGTATAGATATTCAACCTCCTACCAGAAACATGAATATGTCTACTTTGTCATATCCTCCATGGCCCTGCATATTATGGCTTATTAAAAATATTATTGTATGCACTTTAGCCTGGCAACAGAACAAGTCCCTGTCTCAAAAAACAAAAAAACAAAAACAAAAACAAAACATGCACACAATGTGTAGCCCTGTGGTTAGGGCGCCAGCCACATGTACTGGAGCTGGTGGGTTCAATCCAGTCTGGGCCTGCTAAACACACACACACACACACACACACACACACACACACACGCCAGGCATTGTGGTAAGTGCCTGTAGTCCCAGCTGCTCTGGAGGCTGAGGCAAGAGAATCACTTGAGCCCAAGAGTTTGAAGTTGCTGTGAGCTATGATGCTAAGGCACTCTACAGAGGGTGACAAAGTAAGACTCTGTCTCAATAAAAATAAATAAATAAAAATAAATAAAAATATTATTGTGTGCACCCTAGCCTGGCAACAGAGCAAGATCCTATCTCAAAAAAACAAACAAAAAAGAAAACAAAAAATGCACACTATCCGGTTGATGGGCACACTTAAAACTTTGACTCAAACTGTATAAAAACAATTCATACGATCAAAACATTTGTATCCCCTAATATTCTGAAACAAAAAATATGTAAGTTTAAGATACATAAAGCAAACATATAAAAATTAATATGTTAAAAAGAAAATAAAACAGGTTCGAGGCTTAAAAATATTATGAATCCTTGTTGTGAAGAGACGGGATAAAGTTGATTTTTTGTGTGTCTGTGAATGAATTCCTGTTCCTCATTAATATTGGAAATTACAGCTTTGCAATCATAATTTGAGGAAAGACAGACATTAGGAATGTCTGGGAGAGAGGGGAAGAGGGAACTGTCTAAGACCAGCCGCTGCTCTTTGTTCCCAAAGTTTGCACAGAGGAGAGGTGCTGGCCGTGTGGTGCACATCTGTAATCTCCCTGAAGGCAGCTGCACTGAGAATGACGTCATTAACCTGGGGCTGCCCTTTGGAAAAGTCACTAATTACATCCTTATGAAGTCAACTAATCAGGTAGGTTTCACACTTTTACTCCTGTGTGTTTCACCAGTGATCACACATTGGCAAAAAGAAATTATGTAATTTTTTTTTTTTTTTTGATGCGTTTCAATCAGTTACAGCCAATCTTTCTTTTTATTTATTTATTTATTTATTTAGAGACAAAGTTTCACTCTGTCACCCTGAGGTTGAGTGCCATGGCGTCATCATAGCTCACAGCAATCTCAAACTCTTGGGCTCAAGTGATCCTCCTGCCTCAGCTTCCCATGTAGTTGGGACTACAGGCACCTGCCACCATGCCTGGATAATTTTTCTATGTTTAGTAGAGACGGGGTCTCGCTGTTGTTTAGGCTGGTTTCAAACCCCTGAGCTCAGGTGATTCACTTGCCTTGGCCTCCCAGAGTGTTAGGATTATCAGTATGAACTACCACACTTGGCAGAATTAGGTAATATTTCTTAACATAGAGAAGTGAAATATAGCTGGCCTTCTGTTGGCATGGCACAGAAGTTTTTGTTGGTGATTGTTTCTCCTTTTTTCACCCTACCCTTCTTATGATGGGTACAAGTCTTTATGAATTGCCTAGACTCAAGGGCAAGCACTTTGGAATGAGGCACTTATTAACAAAGAAAAACTAGTTGGTCCCCAAAATACAAATCTAAGGACTTGAGTCTCTTCACTGTGTTGCCAATCCCCTGAGCTAATAATGCTATAGTCTTATCTTCTTAGTTTACCATATATGATGGCCTATATTTTAAGCCAGCCGAGAACCTGGGACTGAGTATTTTTAGTGGTCCTTGGTGTCAGAGGATGAGGCCCTTGGATCTCCCAGCAGGAGAAGAGGTAGAGACTAAATATATTTGCCCACATTTTTAAAGTCGGAGAGGGGGAATTGATACTCATGATGGTCAGAAAGAAGAATATTTTCTCTTTTATTTTAACAAATACTTTTACTTTATGAATCAGAGGAATAAGCATGGGAGGAATTTTTTCTTAATGAAGGAGACTCAAAGCCATGTCAGATTATCAGTCGTCTCCCTCCATCAGTCTGGGGCTAGATGGCTCAGTCTCTGTTTTTACTTCTCAGAATTCAGCTTGTAACATTAATGTGGAAAGATTTCCTAGATTAGTAGTAGTCCCATTTGACAGGTGAGAGCTAGAGGTGCTAAAATGTTTGTTTTAGCACCTCTAGAAAGAGGCACTTAGAAATCTGGGTGGCAGAATTTGAAATAAAACCTTTAAGAATCTTGACTTCTTAGTTGCCCACACTTGTGCCATTGACTGTGACAGAACAGAGAGAAGTGGTGCGTCTGAAATGCAGAAATAAATGTGGAGGAAGGAGGGGGAATGAGCTTGTCTAGCCCATACAGTTCAAGGAAATAGGAGAATTAGGGGCTCAAATTAGGGCTCCCCTATCACAGACCACTTTTCCCACTCAACATAGAGGACCCAGAATCAATACCTCATTAGTAGAGGTAACAGTGACAGCAATGAATACACCATAGCAGCTACCGGGGTAAACTGACAGGTCCATCAAAACAGTCTATTTGGAAACTCCATAGACATAGATGGAATGGAAAAGCCCATTTCTCTGCAAGTGTTTTATCAGAACAGTTAAATAAATAAGAAAGATACTGTGGAAACATAAAGGGTGGGGGGTGTTCCCTTCACTTTAACTCATGACATGGCCTTCCTTCAAGCCTAGGAGTTTGCCAGCTCCTGAGTTGTTTTTGTTTTTGTTGAGACAGTCTCACTTTGTCGCCCTTAGTAGAGTGCCCTGGCATCATAGCTTATAGCAACTTCAAACTCTTAGGCTGAAGTGATTTTCTTGCCTCAGCCTCCAGAGGAGCTGGGACTATAGGCACCGGCCACAACACCCAGCTATTTTTAGCGACGAGGTCTCACTCTTGCTCAGGCTGGTGTCAAATCAGTGGGCTCAGGCAATCCACCTGCCTTGGCCTCCCAGAGTACTGGGATTACAGGCGTGAGCCACCGTGCCTGGCATACCCCCTGAGTTTTTGAGTACGTTTCTTTCTTTATAAGGAAAGTAAGAACTCAAACAACCAAGGTTTGTGCTTCTGTCTCTTGCTGTCACCACTACCAGACAGCAAGTTTGGTAGGATCAGCTCCCCTTGGAATCTGTGGGTTCACAGACCTATCACACAGTGGCTTCCATAGTATGATGTAGCCAGGAGGGATATTTAAGAATGATGTTTTATAACCCGTGAGACTCAGGAAAGGAACCATCTCATAATGAGCTCTTTTGGTGAACATAAAAATGTCTCTTTGAACAAATAGGATCAAAGAGATCTATTCCTTGTACTGATGTTTTTTCCTTTTAATTGAGGTGGGAAATATATATTCTAGAGGGTGTAAAGCACACTGATCCTAAGTGTACAATTCCTTTCATTTTTTACATGCATACACCCATATAATTAATACCTAAGCCAAGATACAGAACATTTCTAGAATGTCAGAAGGTTTCCTCAAGCCCCTTCATTGTCAGTACCCCACCCCACCCCAGAGGGAAGCTCAGCTCTAACTTTTATCATCATTTATTTGCCTGTTCTTGAACTTCATATACATGGAATTTTGTTGAAGACCACTAAAGTCAAGTCCAATATTCATCCTTCCTTTCTTTCTTAGGCATTTTTAGAAATGGCTTACACGGAAGCTGCCCAGGCCATGGTCCAGTATTATCAAGAGAAATCTGCTGTGATTAATGGTGAGAAATTGCTCATTCGGATGTCCAAGAGATACAAGGAATTGCAACTGAAGGTAAAGCCTTCTCTCCTTCACTCATCTATTCAACAAGCATCAGCAGAGTTCTTCTTACTTGTCAGGCACTGACCTAAGTGCTGGTGGGAACGAGAGAACAGGAAGAGATTTAGAAATTCCTCCATGCTTTTCCGGATATCATGTCATTAGTGATGGCAAGTCATTACAACATGGCAAGAAAAATGCTCATGGAGGTAAATACAATATACAAAGGGATGCTTGACACTACTGGCAGCTGAGAAGATTTTTGAAGGAGGAAATTAGAATGGGGAAGGTAGGTAGTTTTCAGTAGTGGCAATTCCAGGCATAAACCTTGACTACAACTTTCCTTTCTACCTATGGAGGCCTTCAGTAAGTTTTTCGTCCTCTGTCACCCTGATTTATCTCTTGTTCTCTCCTCTCTCTGTTATTATGTTTTAAGCCAGTCCCATTCAAGTCCTTCTACTTAACTCAGGCCACTGTCAGAATTCAGGAATAAAATTAGATAATTTGAAACCCAACCTTGTTTTTGTTTTAGCTGGTCTACATTTCTTTCTTTACTTTGCTTTGCTTTGCTTTGCTTTGCTTTCTTTTAAATTATGAAGTATAATATGCATACAGAAAAATGTACAATTACAAATTGTAAAATTTAAAGTCATGATAGGTGAGATCTTATAAATACCATAAACCACCACCAAAGTGAAGTACTAGAATACAGACAGCAGAAGCCCCTGTGAGTTCCTCCTCATGCTTGGCTTCTTCCTGTCCACTCTCCTGTCCTGGAGGATAATCATTTTTCAGCTTTTTCTTAGAGTTCTACTCCCTGTATGTGCCTCCCTAAACACTATAGTTTTGCCTGTTTTTGAATTTTGTAGGCATAGAATCATTCTTATAGATCTTCTTTTATTCAACATCATGTCATCCATGTTGTTGGGCGTGTCTATTTTCATTGTTCTACAAATATAAATTTCTGTTTTGTGGCTGTGCAATTTATTTTTCCATTTTGTTTTTGCTGGGCATTTGCATGCTTCCAGTTGTAGGATATTAGGGACAATGCTAATATGAACCTTTCAGACATGTTCTCCTGGTACCTGTGCACATGAGCATATAACTGGAGGTATGTAAATAACTAAGACTGGAATTGCTGAGTCACAAGGCAGTTACCCTCGACTTTACTAGATAATAGCAAGCTCTTTCTAATATTAGTTGTCCCAAATTTATACTACTACTAGTAGTGTATGAGAGTTTTCAGTGGCCCAGATTCTTGCTAACCTTTGTCTTGTCTGACTTTTTTTTTTGTTTGTTTCTCCTTTTATTTTTATTTATTTATTTATTTTTATTGTTAAATCATAGCTGTGTACATTAGTGCAATCAAGAGGTACAATGTGCAGGTTTCATATACAATCTGAAATATTCTCATCAAACTGTTCAGTGTAGCCTTCATGGCATTTTCTTAGTTACTGTATGTAGGCATTTGTTTTCTGCATTTAGTAAGTTTCACCTGTACCCATTCCGAGATGTGCCGTAGATGTGGCCCCACCCATTACCCTCCCTTCAATAAAACCTCCCCCTTCCCTTCCCCTTCCTTGGCCCTTTCCCCATAGTCTTGTGCTATAGTTGAGTTATAGCCTTCATGTGAAAGCTATAATTTAGCTTCATAGTAGAGCTGAGTACACTGGATACTTTTTCTTCCATTCCTGAGATACTTTGCTAAAAAGAGTATGTTCCAGCTCCATCCATGTAAACATGAAAGAGGTAAAGTCTCCATCTTTCTTTAAGGCTGCATAATATTCCATGGTATATATGTACCACAGTTTGCTAGTCCATTCGTGGGTCGATGGGCACTTGGACTTCTCCTGATTTAGCAATTATGAATTGGACTGCAATAAACATTGTGGTACAGATATCTTTGTTATATTGTGACTTTTGGTCTTCTGGGTATAAACCTAGTAAAGAAATTATAGGGTAGAATGGCAGGTCTATTTTTAGTTCTCTAAGTATTCTCCAAACATCTTTCCAGAAGGAACGTATTAGTGTGCATTCACTTCTACAGCAGTGTAGAAGTGTGCCCTTTTCTCCACATCCACGCCAACATCTCTGGTTTTGAGATTTTGTTATGTGGGCTACTCTTACTGGGGTTAGGTGATATCTCAGAGTAGTTTTGATTTGCATTTCTCTGATGATTAAGGATGATGAGTTTTTTTTCATGTGTTTGTAGATTGTATGTCGTCTTCTTTAGAGAAGTTTCTCTTCAAGTCCCTTGCCCACCCTGAGATGGGGTCACATGTTCTTTTCTTGTTAATATGATTGAGTTCTCTGTCAGAGAGCTCTGGGATAATGCAAAGACAGTTGTCTGACTTTTTAAGACTTGCCTGTCTGTGGAGAGTACTATATTGGTTTATCATGATCTTATTTTTTATTTTCTTGATGACTCATCAATGTTGATTACCTTCTCATATATTTATTGGCTGTTTGTCTAGATCTTCTTTGATGGGCAGATTCTTTTCAAAGTATTTCCCCATGCTTTTCTTTTGCATTGTGTCTTCTTATTGGTCTGTAGGAGTTCTCTTAACTGGAACACTTAGGCCATTTGGATTCATTGTAATTAGTGCTATAATTGTGTTTAAATCTACCCTTCTATTTTGTGCTTTTTATTGTCCTATTTAATAGAGATTTTTTCCAGTTCATTCCACATTTACTTAGGGTCCATTTTTTTTAAGACTTGTAGCCTTTAATCTGCCTTCAAGGTTGGAGTCAGAAGACAAAGTCTCAGTGATTGTTTCTAGCTAGGACTAGTATTCTGACAAGTCTGCGTGTGCAGATCAGTTGCCAAAGACTTGATTCTGCTTTGCTTGCATTATTGCTTCTGAAGTTCCTTTGCCAACAGTTCTGCTTCAGGCAGAACCTGGCTTGTTTTTTAATTCCCTAATGAAAGTATATTGCCTCTCTCAGATGAGTAAAAGAGCCTACTCCATTCTAGCCAAAATTCCTGTTCTCCTGGATTCTCCCCTGGGAGCTAGAATTGAGTTTATGCATTGAGTTTCCAGTGGAGCTTTGGTCTCCAAATGAGACAGTGTGGTAAGTTTTTAGAATTAGAATAAACAGCAATAATCAGCTTCTTCCAGTACCAAGGCACAGTAATACTTTACCAAGGTAGATAGTTTGGAGCAGTGCAAAAAATATGGGTTAAAGAGGTCAGATAGTAAAGTTTACATTCAGCAAATGTTCACTGAGGGCACACTGTGGGTGGAACTGGGCCAGGTGCCATGGTCACAGAGGTAACAAGCTTGTGAGGATCTTGGTCTGGTGGGACAAAAAACACATAACATAGAACCATCAACAATCATCACATGACCTATGTCAGATTGGAAGGTGGTGATGCCAACCTAGGCTCTGTTCCTTCCTGCCTCGGTGAGCAGTCGCTCACAAGTTGCTTAACCCTTGTGAACTCCAGCTTCCAGATCAGGGAAGAATTGAGTTCTTTGGTTTTAAGTGTTTTTTCCTCCACCATCTTTTGAGTCTCATAATCACCCTGCCCTATGAGGTGTGGAGGGTGGATAATAGCAGTAATTACAAGAGTACAACAATCATAACAATAATATGTGCCTTTAATTGAGCCCTGGTACTCTGGGGCGAGTAATGTACAAAGCACTTTACCTACATTATCTACTTTAATCCTGACATCAGTCCTGCTGCACAGGTATTATTATCCCAATTTTACAGATGAGGGAACTGAGGCTAACAAAAGTTCATCAGTAACTTGTCCAAGATCATATTTAGTTACTGGAAGAAACAGGATTAAAACCTGGGACTGTTTTGGTTTTTCCTTGCCTTTGTGTCATAGTATGTTATTGTGATCTCCACTGTCCGCATGAAAAACAGAAGGAAATCAGGTAACTTGCTTCCCCAGTGAGGAAGCAGCAGAGGTAGCATTCTAAGTGAGTTTCTCAAGCTTTGATATGCCTGCAAGTTATTTGGGGGTCTTGTTGAAATGCAGCTTCTGATTCATATGCCTAGGGCAGTACTGGGATTCTGCATTTCTAATAGGCACCCAGGAGCTGAAGCTGCTGGTCCTCAGAGCACACTTTGAACAGAGCACATTGTTCTCTGTTCTTAGTAAGGGATTTCTGCTCCCCGTGGCATCATGCTGCCTCTTAGGGTCCTTGTGAAAGCATCTTAAAGCATGTTGCCACTACATAGTAACACGTGCTTTGTGGTCCCTACGTTGAAATGAATCAGCGCTCTCTGCAAGTAACAGAAACTCATCTCAGTTAAGCATATTGGCTTAAGTACAAAAAGGAATTTATCTGCTCGTGTAAATGAAAAGTCCCAGAGTAGCTCTGGTTACAGGTGCGGCTGGATTCGAGGCCAGGTGGTATCAAGAGGACTTGCTTTCTCGCCACTGTCTTCTCCACTCTTGGCTTTGTTTGTTGGGGGCACCTTGGGTGAGCCTTAGCAGCCCCAGGCTCTCTCCTCTAGGTGGCATGATGGCTACAGTAACTTCACCAACTCTTCCTTTTTATCCTTCCATTTCCTTCAACAAGAGAGAGCCAGAGCTTTTCCCAGAAGCTCCTGCAAATTGGACTAACTTAGCCATGCACACATCCCTGAACCAATCTCTGTGGCCTGGTGTAGGCTGTGCAGTGGTTGGCTGGGCCTGTATCATCTGCCACTTCCTCAGAGCCAGGGTGGAGACCCACCCAGACCTCTGGAGCGAGATGGGGGAGGAACAGCTGCTACTGGAAGGAGGGAGCTTGGCCACTGAGGAGGTCAAAGGCAAAAACTGTGTCCGTGTGTCTTTGGGCTAAAGGGCCCACCATGCTGGGTCCCAAAGGTGGGGAGAAATTTAATTGCTCTTTCTCTTCTAACTTGATCTTGTGATCACCAGGCAAAGTGCAAGGAAAGAAAAGAAAGATTTTTAAGGCATTTTTCATCTCTTCTCTTGAATATTTCCTCATGTGCATACCTTGTCTTCCCACACACTTTTTGCGGCAGGGGTTCTATTCATCAAGGTATTTAGGGCACAGCCTTTCATTTATAGATGCTTGATAACTATGCAGAATGAGTGGGAAAGAGAAAATCTGAAGGGACAACAAAACATGTGTGTTATTCTTCCTGCAGACCTGGACAAGAAGCTTGGAATCTTTTCTGGGTTGTTCCATAGAAACTTCTCCAAAAAGTACAGAATTATAATGTCTTCAATGCAGAAGGGAATTGGAATAATTTTATTATTATTATTATTTTTAATTTCAGGTTTATGTGAGGGTACAAACAACCAGATCACAATATTTGAATTTGTTAGGTAGAGTCCCTCTTGTAGTTGTGCCTCGCATCCAAAAAGTGTCCCATATACCTTTACATTGTTTCCTAGTCACTGCACCAGAGAATTGTCAAGGTTTGGGATCCTCTTACTCAGAGATTCTCATTCAGTAGGTTTGGGGTAGGACTGAAATTCCCAGGTAGTTCTAGAGGCAGAGGGCCTAACTTCAGAGCTACTGGTCTTGCACATTTCTTAGCTGCAGAGAGGGCCTCTGGCCCTGAGAAACAGTCTTGTGAGTGGCCCATGATGCTCTTAGTTGGGAAGATTAAATGCGTGAATAGGTGACAGAGGGTCTTCTCTTTAGAAGATGTGGTACTAACATTTACCATGCATACGAGACATCGAGACATCGAGACATCGTCCTTACTTGGTGAGAGTTTACTCTCTACCTGGGAAACAAGCTATTCTTGTGCAAAATCATACAAGATTTAAAGAGGAGCGCATAAGTAAGGGAGCTACTAAAAGTTCAGTGGCAAAAGGCAGTGTAACTTGGGAGTGTAAAAAAGGGAGAGTTCCCCAGGCAGGGCAGTGAAGAAAGGGAGAATTAGCTGCACAGAGGGTCTCCTGGCAGGAGGGGTTGGGTGAGATAGGATGTGGAGGCTGGAAAGCCCAGTAATGTTGAAAACACTCAGGGCTGCTTTGATAGGATCTGACTCTGATGAATTCTGAGGTCATCTGGGAGGTTTCAGCTTCTTCCCAGGCCTCTTGAGGTATGTAAAACAGCTGCGGAGCCATCAAAGGGCATGAGACTCTCTAGCCGCTCCCTTTGTGTTGGCCAAGCACACTGTGACTTTTATCAGGGAAGCCTGCCATGCCCTGAGGCTTCTGGTGGATGCCAGATGGGGCTCATTAAGCCACCTTTATAGGTGGAAACAGTGAGTCTCCCACAGGCAACAAGCCCTGACCTGGGTGACCAACCAGCTGGGGGCAGAACTGGGGCTGCTCTTCCTGGGTTGAGATTCCACGGCTGTGTTCCATCCCTCTCAGTAGGCAGCACTTTCTTAGGGCTGTGCGGGACTTGGAATCTCACCCTTGTCTCACATGTTGACTGTGACCATTAGACCATTAACTATGGATGGTCCCTTGTGGGGTTGTTGAGCTACATCAGTGTCATCACAGAATGCATGAAAAGACAGGACATCTGGGACTTACTTCAAAATAATCTGGGGAGCAGGGAAAGGGGGTGAGGAGTACTGATGCAACAAGACCGATGAGAATTGTTGAAGATGGATAATGGATTCTTGGGGGTTTAACATCTCTCATTCTCTACTTTTGTGTGTGTTTGGAATTTTCTACAATAAAAAGGTACCCCAAATCTTATCATAAGGCCTACTCTTCTCTCCCATTTCCATTCTTCTGAGATGATTACAGCTTTATTTCACCTGCCTCTTTTACACCCTTAACCATGGTCCAAGAGGAAACTTGAGAGGATTTTTTAGGGCTTTGAGAAGTCAATTCTGTTAGTTGAAAATCTTTATCCACTTACGCTTCAGTCTCAGATGGTAGCTGGAAGTTGGTCCAGAGAGCACCGAACCAATCAGCAATTACCACTTAAAACAGCAGGACTGACCCTCTGGTCCTCAGAAGGGTCACAATGCTGTGACCACTAGCCTGGGGTAATATTCACAAACTGTCATATTCGTTCTCTGCAGTTATATCCCTTCATGCCTCCAGATATTCATCTTTGAATAGGGATTAAGGAGCACCTGCCCCAGCTATATGCAGACCAAAAACCTGGGATCCCCTCACTGCGTTATGTGTACTCACCTCTAAATAAGCTGCCTTCTTCTACCCCAGCAAAGTGACGAACAACCTTGGCTGAAAGCCTGCTGGTCTGGAGTGGGGTCGGGTGGAAGGAGACATCTTGGGCAGCACCAGTCTTCTCTGCCCTGGCCAACGTCCTCTGTCCAACCTTGGGTCTCTGCTTGTGGTCCAGTACAAGCCATGAAAGTGCTAGCTGCCACTGCAAATCTTGGATGATCTGATTACTTGTAGGTGGCTTTTAGAGGGTCACTGGGTCACTTTTACAGCTCCAGTTTGACATTAGGGCCATTTTCCAAAGTCCTGAGGTACTTTTGTGGGTGGGCATGCTCCCCAGTACTAAGTTCCTGGACCGTTTCTTGAACTGGGGATTGTCTAACTTCTTGACCACTGACTCACCCCTGAGCACAGTGAAAGGAGTCGCTGCCTCCTCTCTGGCTTTCTTGCCTTTTGCATCTCCAGCTGATTCAAACATTTTATATCTGTGTCCTAACCCTGACCTTGCACACTGCAGCCACAGGCAGCTCCTCCTCCATTCTTGCCTTTACTCTGGGATTTTCAACTCAGCAGTAACAGATAAGCAGCCAGGCTGCTCTGAGCACTCAGACCCCTCCAGTCCCAGGTGGATCCCAGCTGTAAGATGAGCTATAGGGTGAAACCTAATGTTTGTGTGGCTCTTAAGATTTCGTGATTCTTTGTAAATGACATGGGGAAAAAGTAAGGATAAAAGAGGTTGATTCAATTTCTGAATAAAACCTTATCAAGAGTTGACATTCTAGACCAAGGGTTTTTGGACTTGTTTATTAAAAAAAAAAAAAAAAAAAATCAGCTTTATAGAAATATAATTCACATACCATAACATTCTCCCTACTCAATACACGTTTATTCAATGGATGAATTCTGTATAGTCTTTTGGGAGATACCCCTATCTTGCCTTTGTGTTCATGAATTTCTTAATCATTTATTATTGACTCTTTTTTTGTTGTTATTTTGTGTCAATTCTGGATTTAGGAAAGGACTTTGGTTGGGATTTGGGGACTGGAGTTTGTCCTGCCCTGGCACAGCTACTACATAATGACCTCTGATCAGGGCAGAGCCTTTGAGTGCCCACCATTCTCAGTTGTGAAACAGGACTCCCAGCTTGTGCTGCCCAGCTCATACATTTACTGTGAGCATCAGCTGACACCTGTAGAGAACACACTGGAGTAAGATGTTGAAGGAGGTGTGGGGATGGGAAGGAACTTGGAGTTTAAATGCCTGCTGCCTGGTCCTAATTCTTTTAACTACCCCCGTGACCTTGAATATGTCCCTAAACCCAGCACAACTCCAGCTCTGACCTGCTCTCTCTGATGGTGATCTCTCTGACTTTTCTAGAAACCTGGGAAGACTGTGGCTGCTATCATCCAGGACATCCATTCCCAGAGGGAGAGGGACATGTTCCGGGAAGCAGAGAGGTGAGATCTGGGCCCTAAGTCTCAGGGAAGCTTTGGAGTAGTTAGAACCCACTCCTGTTTCTCACTCTCACACTGTGTCCCGCCCTTGTTCCTGCCCCATCCTTCTGCCTTTCTGGGCCCAACCTTTCCATGTTCCCCATGAAAAGCACCAATCCAGTCCAGAAGTGCTACTTGGGTTAACCTTAGGAAAATTCAAGATGCTGGGCTTCCCTTCAGCTGCTTTGCTGGCAAGGAATATAGGAAAGGGTCTGTTAGTATTTGGCTCTTTAGGGCAAGTCTGTGTGCTACGAAAACAGCCTCAACGTGTGTGTGTGTGTGTAAACACACACATATATAGGTGTAGATCTGTTCTATTTATGAACTGAATATAGTTGTAGGAGAAATAATAAGATAATCCCCCTGCAAAAGCCCGGTTAGTTAAATAGTCACTGAACATTGAATGTGTTCAGTGTTTTGGGGGCTCCAAGTTGACCACTGTCATGCCCCGGCAAAGACCCATTCTGTGGAATACTGGTGGAAGCAGCAGGAGCCCCGTGGCACCTGGCCACACACCCTGAGGTGCTTACCCACGGCTGCTGCAGGGGGCGCTGTAATCTTGCTGCAGAGAAGGCAGCCCTAGTGAGACACGTGAGGTGTCCCCTGGTCAGGGAGGGCTCTGTGACTTTACTGTATTTGGGAGCCAAGTAGAAAATGCTCATTTTTTAGAATGTCAGGTGTATGACTCAGTTGACCTGCTTGATAACCAAACAGCCTTCCTAGTGTATACATGTCTATCTTTGTATGTGACTGTTCAAGCTTATCTGTTTTCCTTAAAAACTGAGGTTCTTTGGACTTTGTGAAGATGTAAGTAAAGCCACACCGTCCCACTTGCAGTTGTGCATCAGAGTGGGAGGGATTGCTCTGAATCTTAGTCTCATCAGGGGCCTTTCTGGGTCTGCATTTCTTTATTTCAGACATGAGTAGAGTCCTAGGGTCTCTTTCAACCCTAAAATGCCTTCCTAATGCTTTGTTATTGGAATCTCTGAGCATGCCCTCCCCAGTAATTAGCATTCTTCTTCTCTGCCCAGGCACTGAACAAATTGAGATGAAAAGTAAATGAGAAAAGTGGAGGCTAAGAGGTGACCCGATTCTGAGAGGCCGGCTGGAGGAGGCTTCAAGTCTCCTAGCCAAGAGCCGGCTGATTGTACCTCAGGGAGAGGCAGCCTCACCCTCAAGGCTGGCCCAGGGCAATCTTGCCTCCCAGCCCCCACCCCACACAGCCGCAGGAGGAGGTCAGGGACCTGTTCCCTGGCCACAGCTCACTTCCAAGAGGAAGAAAGACTGGGCTGACCCAAAGCCATCCAGCTGTTCTTCCTGGTTCTCAGGAGCAGAATGAGTAAAGGGGCAGGAGGCCACCAGTAGGACACTTAGGGGAAAATGCTCCTCGGAGAAGCCAGGAGGGAGGACAGAGCTGCCTCCCGGGCCCACCTCTGTGGTTCTGGACGGTTGTTAAGTGTGCACACAGTTACACTCACAGAACGTGCGCACCAGCGTCTAGGGTAGGCTGGGGTGGGCGGCTGTAGCTTCTAAACACTGCCCCTTGCCTCTCCCCCAGATACGGCCCAGAAAGGCCACGGTCCCGCAGCCCGGTGAGCCGGTCCCTCTCCCCACGGTCCCACACTCCGAGCTTCACCTCCTGCAGCTCTTCCCACAGCCCTCCAGGCCCCTCCCGGGCCGACTGGGGTAACGGCCGGGACTCGTGGGAGCACTGCCCCTACTCCAGGAGGGAGGAGGAGCGAGACCCGGCCCCCTGGAGGGAGAACGGGGAGGACAAGAGGGACAGGACGGAGCCCTGGGCGCACGACCGCAAACACCATCCACGGCCACTGGACAAGGCTGAGCTGGAGGAGCGGCTGGACGCAGGGAGGGGCCACCGAGAAAGGTACCCGAGGCCTGGGTCCCCCAGCACGCTGCACTCTGCGTCTGTCTACAAAAGCCGAGAAGACAGCTACCACCGGAAAGAACTCAAAGCCAAGTCGGACAAGTACCTGAAGGCGCAGCAGGACGCACCCGGCAGGTCCCGAAGGAAAGATGAGGCCAAGCTTCGGGAAGGCAGACACCCCCATCCTGATGACTCAGGCAAGGAAGAAGGGCTGGGGCCAAAGGTCACTAGGGCCCCTGAGGGCGCCAAGTGCAAGCAGAGTGAGAAAAATAAAACCAAGAGGCCTGATAGAGACCAAGAAGGAGCTGATGATAGAAAAGAAAGAAAAATGGCAGAGAATGAGGTAATGATGCAATCTCTTCCCTAGGTAAGGTGAGGCAGGTCCCAAGGAGAATAATATAATGGTGATAAACGTTTATTGAGTGAAGGAACATTTATTCATTGTTTACTATGTGCCAGGTACTATATTAGACACTTTATTTCAATTAAGTCTTTTAATCCTTTCAGCAACCCTATGAGGAAACTGAGGCACAGAGAATTGAACGTTATTTGTCTAAGGGCACACAATCAGGAAATGGCAGAGACAGAATCATACCTAGGCATTCTGGCTCCAAATTCCGAGACACCTTCTTGTACTCACGAGAAGTTAGAGGAGTGCATAATGGAATGGCCTTCTGTAGACCTCGTTGTCCATGGGTGAATGGCCCTGGGTGTTTGCACACACAGATTCTGCTAAGGGAGAATAGATCTGTGGTCCACTCCATCCTCTCTCCTGCCAACAGCATCCATCAACCCTGGAGCTCCGATGAGAGGCAGTAAAAGAGAAGCAACCACTCACTAAATTATATTGGTTGCCCAGGGCTTGGGTTGTTCTCTGCAGCAGCGTTTTTCAGCTTTTCTTATCTCATAGCACACTTAACCTATAGTTAAATTATGTTGATAAAAAAAAAAAACTGAAAAAAAGAAAAGAAAGTATTTAATGTACTTTGAACTTCTTTTGAAAGTAATTTAATTGATAATCTTTAGTGCTATGGCACACTGGTTGAAAAACACTGGTCTAGGCACTGTCTACAGTGTCTCACCTCTGCTTTAACAAAGGTGCCTAGCAGTTGACATTTTTGTTGCCAAACTTCCACACGAGCATCTGAAAGACTTAAGACCTGCTGCATCACTGCAGTTCACACAGGGTTCACAAGGTGGACTTGGCTTACACTTCCTTCTTGCCAGAGCTTCCTGCATTTAAGTAGAAGTGTAATAGTAGAGGTTTAGGGGTCTGCATAAGGAATCTAATTTTTAGAATCCTACATGTATATCTTCTAGGCCTCGTGATCCAAGAGTTGGTGACAATTATTAAGTCTAAATAAGAAACCCAGTTCTCAACTCCATGAACACTGACTAAAGAGTCACTCTTTTGGCTACTACTTGAGCATTCATTCCCACATGCATGGGTGGACTGCCACTTTGCCAGGTGGGGTGATGGGCACAGGGGTTCAAAGGTGAATAGGAGGTGGTCCATGTTATGGTAGAGAACAAGGACTAATGGTGGAAGCAGACCCATAAAACAATGAGAAATTACAGAGGGTGAGCTTCTCTTTGGGCAGTTATTAACTCTGCACAGTGAGAGGAAAGCTGAGCAGAAGAGATGACATTTGGGCTGGGTATAGAAAATGGGAAACAAGCAGTTTGTAATTCTTGGTAGAAGTAGCAGTAGGGTGAAAGTGAAAAAGAAAGATTGTTTTGAAAAACCTGGAAGTACTCTATGTGGCTTCTCATTTAGGACATATTAAAGAATAATGTTTTAAAAATAGCAAAAGAGTGACTTTGCTGCAATATATAACTAATACATGTCAAAGCTTTTATTCAATTCATTAATTAATGAGAGAACCATAAAATGTAAAAATTGGCTCAAAGGAGAATGGAAAGACCAGAGAACCAGGGCTGTCCAGAAAGAATCCAGCCATGTATATTTTTCATATTACAATAGCCCTCGTATAGGCAATCAAGAATGCTGAGTAAATTTGCTAAGAAATGTAAAAAGGGCCCCTTTTAATGTGGGCAGGGAATTGGTTGTGTCTCTAGTAGATGAAATTCATTTGCATGTCTATGAAGAATCCTTTGTATTACCTTGATCAATTTTCTGCAACTTACAGAGGTGTAAAATGGTTCAGTTCTGGATAATGAAAGACGTGTGCCCCTGAAGAGTCAGATACTCTGGAAGGATGTGCTAGACAGGTGCTCAGCATTCCTTCAAAAGGACACTCAGTAATCTCTTGTCCCATTACAAAGTCTGCCAGGATTGTCCCTTAGTGGTGTGGGGGGTGGGAGTAGAGACTGAAGGAGAGAGATGAGATAGGGACATGGGTGGGGTGGGGCATATAAGGACTTGACTTCCTGAGGACTTGAACTGCATCTGGAGGACCTGGTGAACCTGTGGTATTTTTTTAGATAAGTGTATTTGCTTGAGGTGTCTGAGGTGCCGGTGATGGTTCCTCAAGGAAGAGCACAGGACAGAGAACTGGCAGGGGCTCAAGCCGAGCCTTGTATGTGTGCTGCTGCCCTCTGTCCCTCAAGGCTGAGGGGTGAGGCTGCCCTCCCTTAACCTGCCTACACTTCTGAAACTCTTTGATTAACTTCATTTCCCCTACTATGTTACCCACCCTTCTGTCATTAGGGTAACATTGTACATTTAAGATGACGCACACTAAGGGTCATCCCAAGAGCCCCTGATGGATAAAGATTCCCAGAAAGCCCCATCCATGGGTCCCCTCAATTCTTTCCCTTCAGTTGGTTTTGCCTCTTATGGCCTTAAAGTACAGTCAGTGGAGACTTGCTGGGACCCCTACAGAGTGTTTCTGTGGGTTTGGAGCCAGGCAGCCCAACTCTGTGTATTGGAATAACAGTAGAACAAAGTTTTTCATACTGTTCTTAAACTCTGTGTTATGAACTCCAGAAAAATCCGCTGGGCTGACCTCACAGTCAGAAAACAGGTAGTGACTGAACTTGGGGGAAAGGCAGCGGGGCTGAGGGTGGGTCCTTGCCGTTCTCATACACCAGGCACCTCCCACCTACACGCACTTCCTTCCTGCAGTGCCCTCACCTGCTCATGCCTCAGTCTCTTGGCACTGCATTTGATCTCAATACCCCAGCCCACTGCTCTCCTTTGCCCACTCTCCTAACTCCCTCCACGTGGCAAGAAGTTTGGTCTGCTGTGATCACTGCTCTGTCCTCAGTCCCTAGAGGAGGACTTGGCACAGTATGCGTGTTCAATAAGTATCTGTTGAAGGAATGTAAGTACCTGTTGAAGGAATGAAACCAGGCTCCCGCGGACAAGGCCTGGCTTCTGAGAACCAGGTCACACCATGCTCTTCTCTGCCTCAATTTTTTTGTTTGTAAAATGGGTGTAATCACAAAGCTGTTATAGCACTTTAATGAGCTTGTGCTTGTTAAAAACCCATGGTGGAGAAATCAGTGTATGTCTACTGAGTGGTTATGGGTGGCCAAGCCTGTATGTGAGAACTAGTCCTAACCATAGGGCCATGAGAAGAAGAAAGGAAATCAAGTCATGAGTAAGGAAAACATGGGAAAGAAGCAGTCTTCCATCTTACTGAAGGGAGGTGACCAAAGTTACAGACCCAGATACTTGGGGAAGGGAAGCTGGCCGGTCAGGTAAGTAAGTGGAACCAGTAAGTAGAATGAACCTTGGCAGACCAAGGAGGTAGTGCCTGTCACCAGCCACTGCTCATCTCCATCTTGCAGCTGCCATGTGGAATTTCTACCTTTGCTGTCAAGGTCTCCCTTTTCTTAGAGCAAGACCAAAGTTCAGGATCAACCTATGGGACAGATGCAGCCCCATGGTCCCCAGGATGAGCATAAGCTCATTAAATGTGCAGGAAGGCAGATGCAAACTTGTTATTCACCAACCACCCTCCCCCTCCCCTGCTTCTACCAATTCTATTATTTTATCGACCAGTATCCATGCAGCACCTAGTGTTGGGGCTACAGTTGTGAGTGACACTGAGATGACGGTGGCCTCATAGAGCTCCTGGTCTAGTGGAGGGACAAGCTGATGCAATGATTGATTCCTCAGGTGAAGAGTGTGGGTGCTGAGTGCTAAGGAGCTGGAGGGATACAGTGCTATGAGTAACTGTAATGAATCTGAGGCTTCTCTGGGTTAGGATGTGACTACTGGGTGAAAAAGAAGGCGAGCAGACAGGGAGAGTGGAATGTGTGAGGCCTTGTGTGGGGCTCCAGTGCTCCAATGTTGCTGGAGCAGGGAGAGTTAGGGTCAGAGTAACAGGAGAGGGGACTGAGTTGCCCACAGGGACGTCATCATGCAGGGGCTTTAGGCAGGTGAAAGATGTTTGTCCTCATCCTCAGTGCAGGGGGAAGAAAATGAAATATTTTAACAAGAAAGTAAGAATGTGATAATTTTTGTATTTTGATCATTCTTGATTGCTTTGGGGAGAATAGATTTTGGAGAGGAGTACAGAGCGGAAGTGAGAGACTGGTTTGGATGTGGATTAGCAGCAGCCTGGGCCCTGTGGCAGAAGTGCCCTGCTGGCGGCAGTGGGCACCTAGCATCTCAGTCTGTGGGCTGGTGTGGGAAGGTGGGTGAATTGGCCTGATCACCATAGGATGCTGCTGTCATCTGGAAGTGATGCCAGGGCAAAGGAAGCTCTGAAAGGCATTTACCCCCTTCCTTTGCCTGTAGGGAGGAAGAGCAGGGGTCAGTCTGGTGGGAGGCTTTCAGCCCAGCTGTCCCTGCCTCTCCCAGCTTGAACTGCAGGTGGTTCCTTTACTGTGTTGGTTTAGGAGTAGACTAAGTGCAAGAACTACTTGGGAAGGGTAAGGATTATTTATTTTGACAAGGGAGGGCCTTGGATAATTGATTCAGAGAGATTAAAAATAAAGAAAAATGGTCATATGTTGACAGAAGCTGTAACAGCTAAAAAGGTATTTATAGCTACCCTCCACTGAGGTTAGCTCAGAAGACTTGAGCAAAACTTTTGGTGGAATCTTCCACACCAAACACCGGGAAGAGAAAGGATATGAGGATATGAACTGTCTGTCCCTGTCCAGTGGCAACTGGTTAAACCAGTCAACCCAGAGCTTCTGCTCCAGCTGGCTCCTTGTCAGCTCAGGGGGTGTGTCTGCTTGTAAGAAATTAGAATCAAATTTGACCCAACCTCAGGCAAATATGTTGACAAATGCAACTTACCCCCCGAGGAAGCCTAGGAGTGGTCATTGATTTGGTGGTCAAAGGTTAAGTCCTGGGAGAATGTACCCTAGAAACTTCTGAAGTGGGGTTGGCAAATTTTTTCTGCAAAGGACTAGATAGTAAATATTATTTTAGCCTATGTGGGCTGGGAGGCAAAACTGAGAATTTTATGTTGGCGCTTCTGAAATCACTTAAAATGTAACTGTTTAAAATTGTAAAAATCCATTCTTAGCTAGCAGGCTGTATAAAAGGAGGCAGCCGGTCAGATTTGGCCCATGGACTAAGCTCTCCTGACCCCTATGTGAAATGCTGGTCGGAGACACTAGTTTCCAAACCAAACACCTGCTTCTGGTTGTTCAGTTTCACAGACACGCACACTCTAATGAGAGCTTTCTTTGCGGGGGAAAGAATAGAAGGAAGAAGGGAGGGAAGGGAGTGCTAGCCTGGGCTCTAGGACAGCGGTGATAGAGAGTGAGAAGACACTAATTGGTGACAGCTCTTTGGCCTGGATGACTTTTTTTTTTTGCTTTGTTTTGTTTGTGGCTGAGTATGTTGGGGAAATGTCACCATAATGATTAACCCCGTGCACTTGGCCTGTTCGCACCAGTTCATCCTTGGCTTCTACTCATCTTTTCTACAAAAAATACCCAGTTTGTCCAGGATTTCTGCCCTCTACAGGCATCAAATTTCAAGAATATTTCTCTGTCACTGTTATCTGTGTGACTATGAGGAAGTTGCTTAACTTCTCTGAGCCTCAGTTTTCTAATCTATAAAATAAAGGTCATCACTCTAGCTGCCTCCGTGGAGCTCTGGGAGGATAAAGGAAATAGTGTATGTGAAACACACCCAGTAATTGTTACCCATGCCCAATATCATTTTTTTTCTCTTTTCCTTCTCACTGTTCACTGTTGATTTGCTTTGTTCTGTTCTTCCCTTGGTAAGGCTGGAAAAGAGGAACAGGAGGGTGTGGAAGAAAGCCCCCAGTCCATAGACAGACAGGAGAAAGAAACAGAGTCCTCTGGTCTGGAAAACACAGGGACAAAGAAGGTAAAGTTTCAGATTCTGGACACATAGACACGTCTGCACTTGAGCCATCAGGGACTGAGTCCCCATCCTGCCCGGTCATGTTCTGCTGCAGGGAATGTGTCTGAGACTCCATGATGGTTCCATGAATGAACCACTCCTCCTAGCACTTCTTGGAAGAATGGCTTTGCTTGGGATCCTCGGGCGATCTTTACTGAGGGCTCTGCCTTACTCTCCAGCAACTTGGCTGTGCTCTTAAGACAAAAACATGTGCCCCAAAAAAGACTCAGGCTTCAGTGCCAGACTCCCAAAATAGAGAGGTCCCTTGGGGGGGCGGGGATACACTGCTTTGGGTACTCTAGCCGGGGCCCTGACCTTGGCAGGCCCAGACCCCAGGATTAACAAGACATCTACTGTGCTTAGAAAGTTTATTTTACTTAGTTACAATAAAATTAAAAACCCAGTTACAGTACTCCTGGGCTGGGGCTGCCACAGCAAAAAAGAAATGTCCTTGGAATGTGGCCAGCTTCATGCCTGTCCGGTCAGGAGAGATAGGTATCACTGGCAGGAAAGCCGATCTCCTAAATCTGTCTACAGCGTCTGTGGGCTGCAGGGAACACTAAGAGGAAAGTTTAAGGAGGGGCCTAGTAGGAACCTTGACTATGGAAGTGAACCCTTGTCAGGAGAGGGTGCTTGAGAGAGTTTGGTGAGGGACTTCACTGCAGTTACATTTACCAAATAGCCCAGTAAGAATTTCAAGTTTGTAATGTAATCATTCATTCAAAAACTATTTATCGAGTACCTTTATCCACCAGGAGTTGAAATTCTTTGTGGCTCTTTAAACATGGTGGATGAATCATTAGAGCTTATTCCCATACCCTGTGCTGTTTTGAGTATCACCCGGAGGATGAGTCAGTGGTGTGGGACTTGAGTAGCTTGTAGTAATTGTCCACTGGTTGTTCCCAGGTAGAGGTCAATCTGCTCAGGATCTTTCTGGTCCAGGTTTGTGTCTTCTGGGTGAGTGCTCTCAGCCACCCTCTGACCTCCATTCTGTGTTTTTGTACAGGAACGAGACTGGGAGAGTGGAAGTGAGGCAGAGGGGGAGAGCTGGTATCCCACGAACATGGAGGAGCTGGTCACAGTGGACGAGGTTGGGGAGGAGGAAGATTTTATCATGGAACCAGACATCCCAGAGCTGGAAGAAATTGTGCCCATTGACCAGAAAGACAATCTCTGTCCAGAAATATGTCCCTGTGTGACGACTACCTTAGAGTTCACCAAGGAAGGAGTCAAGGCCATAGGGAACGGGGCTGCAGAAATCTGCCTCAAATCACCCAGAGAACTGCCTCCTGTTTCCACAAACTGTCCCAGTGACATGGACGTGGAAATGCCTGGCCTAAATCTGGATGCTGAGTGGAAGCCAGCTGAAAGTGAGACAGGCCTCTCACTGGAGGGTTCAGATTGCTACGAGAAGGAGGCAAAGGGAGTGGAGAGCTCAGATGTTCATCTGGCCCCTGCAGTCCCACAAATGTCTTCCCCCAAGCCAGCAGAGGAGGAGAGGGCCCAGCAGCCTAGCCCATTTCTTGATGACTACAAGGCCAGAGGGAGTCCGGAAGATGGGGCTTGTGAAGGCAGCCCCCTGGAGGAGAAAGCCAGCCCCCCAACTGAAGCCGACATCCAAAGCCAGGCTTGCCAAGAAGTGACCCCCGGTAACCACTTCCCCTTTTCTCCTGGGTGGTGGGGTTGATTGCACCCCTGTGCACCTAACAAAATATGGGTGCATGCAAGCTGGAAGGAATACAAGGAAGGTTTCACTTGGCATTAAAGCTGGTACAGGAAGTAATTTACTAACAGAGGCAAGCCTCTAAAAGCCTAGTTAAACTGTTAGCGCTTTTAAGCAAACGGTGCAAAAGAAATCAGATGGGTGGCCGCATGTTTTCTGAGAAACAAACTCAGATAGAACAGACTTCTCTGCACTTACAAAAGCCCACATGGACTTGGACAACCAAAAACAGCTTGAGTTATCAGCAAAAGCGTATCAGAAGGGGCCTGTTATGGGCTGTGGAGGAGGACCACCCAGGCTGTTATTTCTGTGATGAGGCAGGGGTGTGGGAGGCAGGAAAGGAGCAGACAGGGAGGAACAGGGGCTCCCCAACAGGTACGGTCCTTCCCCTTCTTACAACCTGAGACCCATTTTTCTCCAGGGTCTGAAGGTGGAATGGGACCGGTCCCACAATCTCCTCCACCTCCGCTGGAGGTGATGTTGTGTCTGTGCCCATAGCTATGACATCATAAGAGAGAGAGTTTAAAATAGGCTAAGCCCCATCTTCTCTGCCAAGTGGAAACTAAGATCCAACAAGGGCTATGGGAGTAGGGAGGGAGAGTAGCCCTACGATCTTCACTGTGTAAATAGCTAGAAATGTACTTTGCAGAAAGAAAGTCTGCAGCATACCGCATGTTGGAGGAAGGAGGCAGAAGGCAGAAATTATAGAGGAGAGCTTGAAAATAACATTCCAGTCAAGAGCCCTGTGTGTGGCATAGGCTGTTAGGTAACTTGGAGGCTTGGGTTTTGCATGTCAGGCTGACCTGAGCTATTTTCCACCTGCATGGATCTGAATCTCCATGGAAACCCTACCATGAACTGCCTTCTTGCTGCTGGAGAAATGCTGACGTTGTCTAGAGAAGGCAAGAATAAAGGAGGAATGAAATTTTCACCTGATTCTGAATGAACATCTTTTATTTGCAGTATAGGTCTCAACATGTGCTGGTGTGTTAGTGGCTCATTAGCTTACCCAGTGTTTGGGGTTCATATTTAATAATACTGCTTGACAAGCTTGGGTGAGAATGACATTGCCTTTTTGCCAACCTCAGTGAATGTCAGTGCAATTTTTGCCCATCCATAATTCCTCTGCCCACAGAGGGGAATGTTCCTGAATTGGAAGTCAGAGGGCAAGGGTGGAAGTCAGGGCATCAGGAGCCCATTCCCCCCTGGACCACATGCAAAGATTTGCCAAGTTTTATCGTGTGTGGCATTCTTTTGGTAGTGGAAAAAGCTCTTAATTATAGTACTTTCATTCTAATTAGCAGTCATTGCCCCAGCCTCATGTGATGAAGCAGTCCAAAGGACAATTTCTAATCACCCGGCGCAGGGAATTGAATTGCAGGGACTCTTTGAAGCTTGTTGCACTTCATTATTTCTTTGCCTTGGCTCATGTTTTGCAGAAAACTCC
This sequence comes from Loris lydekkerianus, assembly GCA_963574355.1. Taxonomy (NCBI): domain Eukaryota; kingdom Metazoa; phylum Chordata; class Mammalia; order Primates; family Lorisidae; genus Loris; species Loris lydekkerianus. The sequence continues at coordinate 68,401 of CAUYPK010044311.1, forward strand.
AGGTACATGGAAATGAAATCTCTGGATGTGAGATCACCAGAATACACTGAAGTGGAGCTGAAACAGCCCATTTCTTTGCCTTCCTGGGAGCCAGAGGATGTGTTCAGTGAACTTAGCATTCCTCTAGGTGGGTGAAATACACAGCACACTTCCACAGTTGCCCCAGGAAGTGAAAGTTCCACAGCAACATGTAAGAGTTTGAGAGGGCTTTTTATCATTTTGTTGTTGTCATCGTGTTTAATGTATGATATAATAACGTGGATGTGCAAGGTGCAACTTTAAAGTTTCATGCAACTTCTGCCTCCCATAGTAGACTAGACACTCCATGGGATCAGGCCTTGAACAGCACTGCCTGGGGACCCAGACACCTGCTTTTCAATCAGAGAATGCTTTGTTTTCCATGTCACAGAGCCTTTAAGTCCAGTCTTTATTCAAGCACGGAAGCAGAGGTCCAACTGCCTCCATAAAGTCAGCAGAAAGGAGCCTCTTCTGCTGCTTTTCATTGTCCCAGCCTCTCCGTGCTCTGGCCCTTCCCAGAACTATGCTACATTTTTTTCTTTTTAAAGGAGCAGCTTTTGAGGCAACAATGTTGAATAGACTGTTTGGAGAAAAACCTTGATAATTGATAGAGGGAGCATTGAACAGAGAAAGGCCTGGGTATTGTCCTTCCTATTCCATTTATCGGTCACCATGTGCCCTCGGACAAGTCGTACCCCTTCTTGGGCCTTAGTTTCCTTATCTGTAATATGGAATTGGACCAGATCGGTAATTTTTCTAGGGGAGAAGTGTTAGGGGTGGGACAGAGAGGGAATTTTCCAACAGAATCACCTAGAACACATTTTCAGAGTAGAGAGTTAAGCAAAATCTTGTAATAAGAGAGTAAAGGTACTTTAAGAAAGTTTCCTGGGAGTTTCTGACACCACCATAAACCCAGCAACTCCCACTCCAGCCTACATCATCTTTGAGTCTTTGTGTTAGCTCTGAAAAGTTGGAGAGCAATGAGATAAAGCAGTAGTGGCAGCTGCTCAGAGAAAGAGCTTAGGAAAGTGTCACTTGGGAAAGCGTCACAAGGGAGCATGAGAAACATCAGTCATCTGGTGACCAGTGGTCACGTGTCTGTTCACCCAGGGAGGGGCTTGTCAGTGTTGGAGGCCCACACTTTCCTTCCAAGCTTTTTTATTGTTATTGTTCTTCTCTTAAAAAAAAAAACAAAAAAAAACAACAACAAAAAAAACTTACTGTTTTTTCCCTCCTAGTGTACCATTTTTGTAGAGTTAGATTTGGAGAGCAAACTTCATTTTTTTTTTTTTTAAGGGATAAATTTGCTGCACAGTATTTCCCAAGACAAAAACTAAAAAAAGAAAAAAAAAAAAGATAGAAAAGAAATACTGACCTTAGAATGAACTGAGATAAGCTGGGTGTTTTAACTTTGGAGAACAGTTGCAAAGGCTGACTTGCAGAAGAAGGGAGGGATCTTTTATGCATTCAGTCAGCAGATACTTACTGGATAACGTGCTAGGCTCTCTGGAGGAACCAAGAGATATAACACAAATCTCTTGTCATTCAGGAACTAGCAATCTAATCAATGCAAGCAAAAATTAAGAATAAATTTTGCTACTTTATAATTTGTGTCGTTTTCATAGTAGAAAGTAGGAAAGATTATTGTAACAAATTCCAAAAAATAAGAACTATATAAAATCAATGTTAAAGGTCTTAATCCTTTTCTTCCAGTTTCTCCCTTGCCTGAAGAAGTAGCCGCCCTTATGTCCACAGATAGTTTTACTCCCACAAAAATAGCATCACTCAATACATATAATGTTCTGGGTTTGCTTCTTTTCATGTCAGCACATAGAGAACACATTCTTTTTAACCACTGCAAATATTCCAGGTTTAAAAGCTATGCTGTAAATTGCTGATCCTTTTCTCTACTGGTTAATGTTTAGATTGTCTTCTATTTTTTTTCGCATCATGAAAGTGCTGTAATAGCTGAGCTTTTATTGGTAACAAGCACCACTCCTATTGCTTTGCAAGGATTATCTCATTTAACCCCCTCAAAACACTTATGGAGGTGGTATTTTTATCCCTATTAACAAATAAGAAATCTGAGATGCAAAGTCACAAAGGAAAGAACTGGCAAAGAACAGAGTTGGGATTCAAACCCAAGTAGTCTGAGTCCAGTGCCGTGTCCCTACCCTGTACCCTCTGCTGCTTTCTAGGCCTGCCTGTTCAGTTACCTTTGTGTGCGTTCCAGTGTTTCTGTGGGACAGCATCTTAGCCAGAAGGGTTGTGTATTTGCATGTTAAATTTTTCATAATTGCTACTAAATTGCACCCCCAAAAGATGATGGCAGTTTTCACTGCTACCTAGAGTGAGAGTTCCTGTTCCCCACTTCCTTGCCAACATTGGACGTTAGCAGTTTTTAATCTTTGCCAGCCTATTAGGAGGAAAATGGTATCTCATTTTGTTTTTTAAAAACAGCTACATTGAGATATAATTGATGTATAATCAAGTGCACATATTTAAAGTACACAGTTTGAAAAGTTCTGACCTATGTGCATCTGTGAGACCATCACCACAATTAATAGAATGAATATGTTCATCACCCTCAAAACATCCTCAATCTTGTTTGTAACCTCTCCCTCCCTACGCCTCAATCCCCAGGTAACCACCCATCTTCCTGTCACTAAATATTAGTTTGCATCTTCTAGAGTTTTATGTAATAGGAATTATGTAGCATACATTGGTGTGCCTGGCTTTTTATTCAGTGTAACTGAGATTCATCTGTCTTGTTGGATATATGAATAGTTCTTTTTTTTTTTATAGTTAAGGAGTATTGCTTAACTGGGACATGTACCACGTACCACATTCTGTTTTTCATCTATTTGTTGATAGATATTCGGGTTGTTTTCTGTGTGGGGCTTTTTCAGAATGTCCTTGTGTGAAGACTTCAGTTAGCTGAGGGACCCATTATCTCATTGGTCCCTCAGGAAGGAGTCTGTTACTAACACCTGCATTTGACAGGTAGGGAAACTGAAGTCTGGGGATTTACCCAAGAGGACACAGCAAGGCCAGGTTGGAACTCAGGATTTCTGATCTCAGACCACTCTGCTGTCCTGTTCCAATCCAGTAGCTGAGGATAGGAAAGGCAATTTTTGTGTACAAGTTAAGAGTGCAGACTGTGGAATCTGATTCCCTGGGCTTAAAATCTCTCTCTACTACTAGCTGGCTAGAGGACAGGAGAAACTTATTTAACTCTCTGCTTGGGTTTCTCCATCTGTATGTCAGGGATAGTAACAGAAGCCTACTATGCAGGGTTATTTTGAGAATGAAATCAACTAATACCTGTAAGGTCTTAGTGCCTTCCAGTAGGAGGTACTTAATAAGGGTTGTCTATTGTTATTCATTCATGAAGTATGTATGGAGTCCTACTGTGATCCTCTTACTGGGGCTGCATAACCCCTCACCCTCCAGGACTGGTCACTATTGGCAGGTGAGACCAGTAGTGGGAAGTGAGAGACAATCTTTAGGCTTTGTCCCTGTGGAGAGCAGGGCAGTGAAATGAGGTGTGCCAAACACTGGGAACCCCATTGGGAAGAAAGGGAGGCCATTCCCATTGCTCAGGGACTGCGGGTGGACATGGTCAGGGCCACCAAGCCCAGTGATGCAGGCCACCTCTGCATGACCCTAGCCAGCGCTAGCCTGCCAAGGCCTGCTCTTACCTGGACCAAACAGTATCACCTACAAAACATAAACTCCCTCCTTTATCCATCCCAGGCTTTACTACAGTGACAGAGTTATAATAACCTATACCAGGTACTATTATTAGAAGGCAAATGCAGCTTTAATGATAGTAATAGAGACTGAAAAATGGGAGGACCCAGTATCTTCAGAACACATCAGGGCCATGGCAGTCTTTATTGATGCTGCCGCTTCATGTCCCCCTCACGCTCCAGAGGCATCCTGAGTGGTGGTGTGGACACCATGGTGCCCCCCAGTGCACCCCAGTGATTGTGGGAGGAGTTGCCAGCCCTTTGGGGATTCTCCCTGCCCAGGCTTCTCTTCTCGCCTCTCTCTCTTCTTCCTCCTCCCCTTCTCCCCCCTACCCCCACCTTCTCTCTCTTCTCTGCTATCTTGTGGCTGCTGGTACTGCCCAAACCTGCTGGGCGGGAGCCAGGGAAGAAAGTTGCTGCCAAACTGTGGAGCCAGGTTCTCCAGGAGGCTTTAGGGAAAGGTTGTGGGGCCAGGAGAGAAGGTCAATACTTAGGCAGTTGGCTTCTATGAAGAAATATTTAACACATGTTAAACTAGAACAATATTTTTTGAGCACCAGGCTAAATGATGGGTGCTTCCCTGTAACACCATTTGTGGTATTATTCCTATTCCACAGATAAGGAAACTAATCTCAGAGAGGTTGAATTGTGTGCCCGAGGTCACACAGCATAAGTAAAAGAGCTGGGTCTGACGCTAGATTCCATTTTCTCTCCACTCTGGCTTGCAAGGTTCATTTTTTTCTAGCAGTAGAAGTCTTTGTTCAGGTGAAATGTTGCCCAGAACCCCACAGATGTAGCTTTACTGCTCTGTCCCTGCTTCAGGCTCTGAGATGGCTCTGGAGACAGCTGCACCTCTTCTGGGGGTCTCCTGACAAGGCCTGGGAAGCCTCAGCCGGGTCTTCAGTGAAAACCCCAGGGCTACTTTCCTGGTACCCATCAGGGGCCCATCCTTCAGGGTCTGGGGAGTATACAGCTGATCAAAGAGGGTGCAGCTCTGATCAAAGCCCTCCAGGGGGGCGTCTCCTCTCCCAGGGGCCTCTCTCCTGTATTGTGTGGGCCTCAGCTCCCTGCAGAGCAGCGGCCAGTGGAAAACTATTTTGCAGCAACAGAGGAAGGAGGCAGGCCTTGTCAATTGCACCCTTGCCAACAACAGCCAGGAGCCAGGGCCGGCTGGGGGGTGGAGGGGAGAACTGGCCTCCGACAGGCCAAGCTGCGGCTACCCTTCATTCTTTGCAGAGGAGGGGAAGATCACTCAGCTGTGCCTGAGTGAGGCCGCCCCTCATTTCTGGGGACTGCCGCCAGCTGCTGGGGCACGCATGAGGCATGCTACATGGCAGTTTGAAAAAAACAGGCTGAGGAGGCTGCCTCGGGCCCCAGACCACAGCCCAGCAACCCGTCAGGGCTGGCTGCAGGCTTGGGCAGGCCTCCAGCCCTCCCTCCCTCCTTCTGCCCTCCCTTGGAGCTGCTCTTCACATTGATAAGCTGCTGGGTTTTCTTTTTTAAATTAAAAAAAAAAAAAAAAGTTCTAATTACAAGTCTAGGCTGCTTCGCACTTAGCTCAGTATCCCAGGAGGTAAGAGGAGGAAAGTGAAGGAAGAGGAGAGGTGGGCTTGTGGTTGGTCATGCAGTGCCTTGCAGGGGCCACCATCCTATGTCCCTCCCTGTGAGCAGCTGTTGTTCCCCTACCTGTGCCGTTCCAGACCACCTCTCTCCTTTTGTCTAGCCAGTGTTGCCCACCCCTAGTAGCCCGGCTGAGCCAAGCTGCAGTGTCCCTGCTCACATGCAGGTCCCAGCCTGCTCATGGCATCTGGGTGTTGAGGGCATCAGCCCCTCTCATTTAGCTGCTGCATTATGGGCACTGCTTTTCACAGCCCTCATACCCCTGTGCTTTGGCTCGAGCTTCACTGTTAAATATCCACCGAGCAGAGCTTGTATTCTTTGTAACTCCATTTTCTGACTCTCCCAGTTGTGGTCTAGACCGTCTCAGACCTGGGTTCCTTAAACTCTGCTGTCTGACCATGTCCTCAGAGGAGAACTGTGACCCCCCCAAAAAACTTCCTTCGTGGAGACTAGGCAGCCACCATCCCCTCAAAGATGAATCCTCTGGTTGTGTCCTCCCCATATTCTGAGACTTATATTGAATAAATCTCAAACGAAGTACTATTAATTGATGGCTCAGATATAAAGGAGGCTGCAACATTGCATTTGGGGGATGATTAAAACTGCCAAAAAAAAAAAAAATGACCCTATGTATAGATAAATTGCGTGGAAGAAAATGTTTGGATTGGAGTGACTCTGGGTGATTTTTCCCCCCTCACTTTTATTTATTTTATATTTTTTCTTTAATGATCATAATTCTAAATTAAACCAATGGAAATGAGAAAATTCTTCTAGAGGCCTGGTCACAACAGCTGCAGAGAGAGGTACAGTGTGGAGAAAGGAAATCCAGCTAGGGAAACATCATGAGTGTCAGAACCCTCCCTCCTTCCTTCTTTGCCTGGATACAGGCTGGCAGTAGGAGGGCTAGTTCTGGCCTCCCTGAGGACAGTTGTAGAGCACGTTATTGCTAGGACATCCCCTGCATTCACCTGCACTTGGGAATGATGTAGGTGCTAGTTTCTTTGTGATCACTTAGCAAATGAGAAAACTGAGGCCTGGAGAAGCCAGGTAGCCAGCCAAAGTCAATAGCAAATGAAGGGTGGAGCTCATTGCTCCCATATCCCACTGAAGGCTGGCAGGATTCAGGGGCCTCCCACACCTTCCTAACCCTGCCTGTTTTTCCCCTGTCCTTCCCCAGGGGTGGAGTTCGTGGTTCCCAGAACTGGGTTCTATTGTAAGCTGTGTGGGCTGTTCTACACAAGCGAGGAGATGGCGAAGATAAGCCACTGTCGCAGTGCTGTCCACTATAGGAACTTGCAGGTAACCACTGGCCTTCCTTGCCCAGCACCCCCTGGGGTCCCCGTCTGCACATCCAGGCCTGGCATCCAGAATCCTCGGCCTTGCTTGCCCTCTGTTCTAGCTGTCACCTTCCAGGCACAGGCTACTTGTACTCCCAAAGCAAAAGCAGCTGTTTCCTGCTTCTGTGAGCTTCCATCTTCTTCCACCACATGGAGAACTCCTGTGCTTGCCGCAGACTTGGCTCTACCAGGCTGCCCCACACAGGGGCTGCTTCCCATGCACTCCCAGAGCATCTGTCTGCGTTGGGTTTGTTAACATCAGCCTCTCCCTAACTCCAGTTAGACCAGAGTTCACTTTGTCCATGGTTGCAGCTGACCCCTTCCCACAAAGCCTGGATGGCCCAGATGCAGATATTTAAGTTTCTTTTCCCCTGTGCAGGTATCCCTGTTTGTTAGAATAAAAACCACAATTGTGTTCTATTTAAATGTCCATTCACACAGCAAATACTTATGACAGCTGCACTATGTACTAGACACCGTTCAAGACACTGGGGATATAACAACAGTAGCAAGGAAGCCAACAAAATCCCTGTCCATTCTAATGGAGGAAATGAGCAATAAATACAATAAATTATAAAGTACATTAAAAGGTGACATATAAAAATACTCTTATACCAAATTTTATCCAATCTAAGATGTCATCACTTGTGAGACACAACACTAATTTTTGATATCAGCAAGAAAAAAAAAAGGTGCAAATTAAATGGTGAGACTCCATCAACTATAAAATGCATTTTGATTTCAGAGCTGTTATGTGTAGAAAAAATGTGTCTTAAAATCAATGAAATATACAAATATGTTCTATAATGGATACCTAACTAACCTATGGTATATTAGAATATGGTTTTCATAATTATCTTCTGGGATATATAGGCTGAGTTTTAACAACTTAACAGAAAACTTGGTATATTAATAGATGCCCGGGACTCAGTACCTCACTGAGGACACCCCCTATTTTTACTGTAAGGACTCTGACTAGCTGTTTGACTCACAGGCTTCAATTCAAGAAGTCCTTATCATGACTTTTCCCTAGTTCTAGGTGAGGCATTACTGTTACCATTAAATTGTCAATTGATGGAAGGGATAGTAGGGGATAGATAGTAGGGGGACCACAACTATGGAGCACATTGCAAGTACAAGTTGGTTCTATCATGTGTAGAACACAAATGTTCTAATGCTATAATTGGGTAAATGAAGTGAAAGCTATGCTGATTAGTATGATGTAAGCACTCCATTTTGTAAAAATAATCAACACACTGAAATTGGCATAAATGTATTTATGATTTATGTATAAAAGACTTAATTAAAAAAAAAAAAAGAATAGCTTGCAGCAACCTCAAACTCCTGGTTCAAGCAACCCTCCTCAGTCCCTGGAGTAGCTAGGACTACAGGCACCTGCCACAACACTGGCTATCCTTTTTTTTTTTTTTTTGCCTATTTTTAGTAGAGATGGAGTATCATTAAAAAAAAAAAAAAAAATTGTCAGTTGATCCAGTGGTTCTTAACCAGGGATGTGAACCAGAATCACTTTGACATTGTTGCTAAAATACTAGTACTAGGTGAGGTATTCATTAGAATGGGGGTGGGTGGGTACAAATATGTAATTTGAGAAAGTTCTCTAAATGATTTGAATGTGCACTCCTAGTTAAGAAACCAGGGTACAAGCTGACTATCTTGTTTTATAATTGAGGAAACCGAGGCCCAGAGAAGCTATGTGATTTGTCTAAGCCATAGAAATAGTGAGTTACTAGACCCAGGATCAGAGCACCTGATTCTTAATCACATTCCTCTTTTTCCTCTACTAAGTTGATCTTGGAAACTGAGACCTATAATGTCATGGCCTGGGTTACCATCTGCAAGAGACTATCATTGGCTGTGTCTAAACTCAGGTCATTTAAGCCTCTTGATGTCCCTCTGGAGAGCAGCTGCTCTGTGACTGAGATAGTCACAGGGCCTGGGTCCAGAGCCTGGCCTTTCCCTGGGTAGGGCAGTGAAGGCCTGACTTGGCCAAAGCAGGAGATTTAGACTGGGCTGGACGGAGACAGCCACAGGCAGCCATCAGGTCTGAGGACACAGTCATCCCCTTCCAACAAGATGAAGTTCACAGAAGGCAGGACCGAAGGGGTCTTGAAGATCATCTAGTCCTGATTTTCCCAAACCTTGATCAGTGTACCAGCTGGAATCTTTGAAGTGCAGCTTCCTGGATCCCACACTACACTTTGCTCACTCATTCTCTTATGGCTTTGTCTGAGAACATGCAATGTGAACAGCCTTTCCAGCAGGTTCTGATACTTCATTGTGAGAATCTTTCATCTCATCCAGCAGTCCTGGTGGGATTGTGCAGCCCCCAAGGGGCCCACACAGCTCATGGTCACCCCAGGAGTTAGGAAGAGTTCAGTCTTGCCAGGGCTGCTTATTCTAAATCCTGTGTTTATCCCAGGCCATGGGCTGCACTGTGTTGGGGGCTCTAGGCCAGTCAGACTCCTTGCAGCAGGCCAGAACCCTTCCTGTGGTCTACATTTGAGGCAGACATTATTAGCTCACCCTCTCATGCTGGCCAAGTGTAGTTTAGTTTACCTGTCAGGGAGCTGGGATCCTCTACCACAGACTTCCCAGATAGGATTTCTGCCAGTGGCCTTGACTAAACACCTCTGTCCACACAGTTTGGCTCACCCTACCCCAAGCAGCAGGTGCTGGCTGACACCTAAGTCAGGCAACTTTTAAACTTAGCAGCCACCAGGAGGCCTCGTGGAGGGGGTTGGGGACTACTCTTCCAGGCAGACAGCAGGTGGAATGAGCCTCCTTCTCTCCGAGGAACCCCTGCTGTACCCCGTGCTGTCATGGCTCTGCAAGGACCCACCCACACAGAGTGATCCAGAACAACAGGTGGAGTCAGTGCTAGAGAGGAAAAGCAGACACTTACTTGGCCCCAGGTCCCGGGAGGAAACATGCCCTTCTGCCAGATGCCCATTTACTTGCCTTCTTCTACACATGGTCTCCCTCCCTGAGCCCCCAGTTAGCAGCCTTGCCACCTGGCACCCACAGTTCACCCCTCTCCCAGTCAGGCCATCCCCATCTCAGGAAGCCAACCATAGTCTTTCCTAGGAAAGAGGAGACAGACCCAGCCATCTCACACACATCCTCACATCTGACCCTCAGAATCCTGCCAGCAGGAGGGGTGAGGAAGGCACTGTTGCCCCATTTAACAGATTAGGAGTCTGAGGCCAACAGAAGAGGAGTGACTTTCCCTAAATCATGTGGCTGATGCTGCAGATGAGAAAGGCAATGTTGCTATTTATTCTGTGCCAGGCTCTCTGATAAATGTTCTGTGTTGCCTCTTATTCATTAGTTATCATTATCACTTCTCTTGATGAATGTCAGAGTTTTGGACAACTTGCTGCTGAGAGCTGGAATTTGAACCTCTGACAGCAGAGAACACACACTCAGCCATTGTGCTGGACCTAATCTTTCCAACTCCTCACACAGGGCATTGTCCTTGCTGCTCTGCCACAGGCAGGGGACTCCATCTGGGGCCATAGGCCATTCCTCATCTTGTCTCTGTGTTGACTCTGGACAGTCCAAGTAGCCCACCCTGGCTCACTGTATTTTGTCAGGGCCAGTAATGTTAGTGAGTGTTCGGGGCCCATGTGGAGGCTGCTCCCAATGGTAGAACAGACAGGTCATTTTAAAATCTATCCAAAAATCTCCAGACCTCTCCACCTGCTAGCTTGCCCTGACAGGAAGCAGGTTGTTGGGAGTCTCAGATGTCAGGCTGTGGTTTTTCTTACACAATTGCTATAGACCAGCACTTGTCTTCCCCTGCCTTCCAGCTTCCCTTCTTCTGCCTTTCACATGTGGACATGCTGCCTAGAGACTGGGTTCTATCTGGAAAACAGAGTCCTGGTGAGGATTAAGTGTATTTAGATAAGTCCACCAGTTAGAATAGTGCTTGGCAGCAGATAAGGGCTTTGGAAGTGTTTGCTGTTGTAGCTGCACTTTGTACTTTTTCTACAGAGATGTATAATACTTGTAAGCTAACATAATAAGGGGCTTCTCCCGGGTTCTGTGGCTATAGGGGGATCTGGGGCAGGAGAGGGTATCCCCCTTCCCCCTGCTGGGCCCAGATGCTAGGACAGTGGGTGAGGCCCCCCCTCCTCCCCTCTCCTATTGGGCCACCCCTGACATGTCTTTTCCTCCACTTCTCCTGTCCCACCACAGAAGTACTTGTCCCAGCTGGCTGAGGAGGGCCTCAAGGAGACCGAGGGGGCAGGCAGCCCGGGGCCCGAGGACAGCGGGATTGTGCCACACTTCGAAAGGAAAAAGCCCTGATGCTTCTGCTGCTGCTGGGAGGTGGGAGAGGGAGGCCTGCCCAAGTGGGGCCCTCCTGACCTCTGGGCCGGGACTGAAGCCCAAAAGGGAGAAAATCCAGGCAGGGCATGTTGCTTGGGTTTGTTCCCAGAGACTCATTAAAATACCCCCAAAGTATCTCCAGGAGCCAAATCACCCTGGTGTGTCCAGCCCGCCGAAGGTCACCAACTCCCTGTTGACTTCAGTTTCTCCCAAGCGATTTTCCAATTTGCTTCTCTCTCTCTCCCTCCCTCCCTCCCTGCTGTGCCAAGGATCATTTCCTCTTCATATAGTCCAGCTTCTCAGGGATTTTCACAGTGTTTGAATTCTTGATAGGATATAACAGGTCAGGCCAGGCTGAGTCATGCAAGGAAATGTTTCATGGAAAATTCTGGGTCAAGTGAACCGCTTCAGTGAAGGCCCGGTGGTGTCTCTGCCTGGTCCCTGTGTGTTCCACAGGGAGAGCAGGGGAAGCCCAGTGGGACCCTGTGGTCCTGAAAAGTGGCTGTCACGGACAGTTGGCAGAAGCTGAGAGTGGCTTCCTTACTTCTTTCTCCAGCTAGACTACCTTTCAGAAAAGCCCCTGTTTTGAAGGACTCTTTTCTCTTTTCAACTATTCTATAAGTCTGCCAGATTTATGCCTTAATGTAAAATTAAATGAGTTTTAGGGAGGATGAAAAGAGCCTTTAGATGCTCTGATGAATTTCCTCCAAAAGTATTTCCCTCCTCTTGATTTCGGGAGATGTCAGGGTTTGTTCTGTTCTGGACAAGGAATTTGGTAGAGATTCACTTTAATTAAAAATGAAAACGGAAGCATCTTCTGCCTCCAGCTAAAACAGCAGTTGGCATGGCCTTAGGTCAGGCGCTGGCCTCTGCAGTGGGTGGCATTGGCTTGAGAGGGACAATAACAAGGAAACAGCATCTGTCCTTGACTCACCGTTGGCGCCCACACCTTGGGGTTCAACAGCCTCACAGTGGCATGGTTTTCAAACGGTTCTTAAGTGGGGAATGAAGCTAAAGAAAGAAAAGGCTTAGAAAACTGAAATGGAGCATGTGAGGGCTCTTGGGGATTGACCAAACATACATTCAAACTTTGATGTTAAGATGTCAGGAAGAACAGAGCCTTGTTCCCAGTGCCCTGCCTGGTACTGGAGGTCAGAGCTTTCAGGCCCTTAGGCTGTGGCGTCTCTACCCAGACAGTCCATGGGAAGAGTGTGGGACAAAAGTGCTGGGGGAAACAAGGGCTCTCCCTCAGCCACACAGCAGATCCCAGAAAGGTCAGAAAGGAGCCTGGGGCTGTTTTCAGGAGCTGAGCTACTCCTCTGAAGGTGCCTTCTGTGGCTTAGCCTGGGAAAAATAAAACAAAAAAGATGGGTCCTGCTCCTCTGGGCAGTTCCTATTGTCTCATCTGCAATCGGGACTGAGGAGGGATTATGTGTGTTTTTTGTTTTTATTTTTCTCTTTATGGTAGGTCAGAGTATACAGCACATTCTTTGCACTAATGGAAGGAAGGTGGAGAGATTAACTCAATACCTTTTATGTCAGGAAACTGAGGCACAGAAAGGAAACAAATGTAGAACATAAAATAAACCTTGAAGCATATTGTCACTGGCGAAGAGAGAACCATGGAAACCTTTGAGAGATAAGAGTTAAGGCAAGCACAGAGGGAAACAGACCAGTCTGGACAGGCATGGTGAGGAGAGGTTAGAAGAAGGAAGAAACCCGAGCTTGTTGTGTTAAATAAGACGTATAGAAGGCCACTGGTTTGGACGGAGCTCCTGCACTAGGCCCAACAGACCAAACCAAACCAAAATGGGGTCACTTGTGCTAAGGTTTCACGTCAACAAGCCAAGACTGACCTTTCAAGAAATTAGGAGAGAGAGAGAGAGAATAGCCAAATCCCCCCAAAGGCCAGTTTTCACCAGCATGACAAAGAAGTCACCTCTGCTTTAACTTTTACAAGGAAAGTGACTTTGAAATGACCTGTCAGGCTTTTGTTCTCTGTGTCTCCTTCCTCAGCCCATTTCTGTCCATAAAGCTCAGCTCATGGGAACACTTGTTCTATTTTGTAGAATGAAGTGTTGACCAATTCTAGAATAAAAAATAAAAGCCAATTAAGATCTTCAAATTTGTTGTAATTTTGTCTTTTGACAAAGCCATATGGGAGTATTAGGAAAGTTGGTATCTCAAATAGAATAGTCTGAAGATCGTGGCTCAGCCCAGATTGTTTCTCTGGCCAATTCCATAGGTTTTAACCCAGCATCCTGGACACCAGCTGTGCCTCCTCTATTTCTCAGAAAGCTCTCTGCCCCATGTGTCTTTCTTCCCACTGTGGGGAGGTCTGTGGACAGCTCTTTGGTTCCTATCTGAACCTTGCTGGCAAGAGCCCACATCCTCCATCAGAGCCTGGAACTATGCTTTATCAGAGAGGCTGGGTGCTTTGTCTCCCAGCCAAGTGGGAGCAGACCTCAGAGCTCACTTTCGTCCTCCCCCAACCCCAGCAGCATTACCATGGAAATCCAGATGGTCTTGTTCCCGAGAAATGTAATGCCTCCCTTGCTGATAGACTGACCTTCATGTTGGAAAGCTAGAGAGAGCCCCGGGAGAGAGAGAGAAGAGGTTGTCTCTGCATTCAGTCAAAACCTTCCATTTAAAATCACCTAAGAGTCTATACTTGTATGTGTACATATATGTATTTATTTTTATACAATTCCATTGGCATGGTCCTTCACCAACCCTATAATTTGCACTTTTTATTCCTATGTGTGTCACACCTAATGCAGTATTAAAGGCAGCCAGAAAAATATTGATTTATTTTTTAAAGCTCTCCTTCAGTGTTTTGTCAACTATTTCAAAGCATCTACCAGAAAAGGTTGCTCAAGAGCAGTCGCTACCTAGAGCAACAGACTCATTTGTACCCTCAGTACAATATAATAAAGGCCTGCATAATTTTCTTTTCATTGTTGACTTGAAATTAAGAATATCTAGACAATTTTCCCAAAGAATTTTGTAAATTTGATGTTGGTGTGAACAGCAGCCATTAGTATGAGAGTTTCCCATTATTGGACAGTTGAGGCTGTGATCTGTTAGATTATATACTTGAACTGGACCAGAGTTTGTTTTTTGAGTTTATGAGAAAAACAAAAACATTAAGTTTGTAAAGTATCAAAATTTGTTGTGTCCTACAAATTGTCACCACTTTTCCTGATCTGTATAACTGACTGCAACGTGTTTGTTTTTACAAGAGGAAAAAATAAAAATTTTTAATAAAGAGAATTTGAAAGCTTGTGAGTGATGTGTGTCATGCAGGAGTCCTCGACATTTGGCTGGGGGAAGCTCACCAATACAATTGATGGGATTTGGTCTCTCTGGGAGGGGGGGTCAACCTTTTCGCTTCTCTGTGCCACATTGGAAGGAGAAGAGTTGTCTTGGGCTTCACATTAAATATACAAACACTAACAAAAGCTGATAAGCAAAAAAAAAAAAAAAAAAAAAAAGAGAGAAGAAAATAAGAATGTCTGTGCATAATTTTTGTGATATCTGCCACCACAGATAGGCAAAAAAGTCCTCATCTAATCTGCATTTTGGGGCTGCAAGTTGGACCCCTGCAGGGCTGAACAGAGAAGGTTCTGGTTAGGCTGCCAGAGACCATCAGAAGTTCTTAGGGGTAAGCCTGGAGGATAAGTCTGACTAAGTGGGGGTGGGGCTACTGTTCCTTTTGGAGGCTTAGATACAAAAATCTCTTGGCCTCTTGCAAACCCCTAATTTTGCTACCCAGTGCTCCCCGGTCTTGTGGCGTGGTGTCTGACCCCAGTTGTCCTGCACCAGGGTTAGGCCATTTCTGGCAGTTCCATTCCCTTTGAAATGGTGAAGATGAAGATCTGGTGGTCAGTGCTATAGTGAAAACAGCAGGCCCACTCCAGTCACTGTTGTTCAGCCTGCTTCCTTGGGTGTAAAAGGGGATAATGGCATTAATCGCCTCTCAGGGTTGTTTTGGGTTAAGCTAATTGCTGGTAAAAGCATTTGGTATGCTGCAAGGCACCAAATTTTGTTTACTTCTGCAATCTACGTTCTGGACGGCAACCCTCCAAATTTTAGGTGTTCTTAAGTTCTTTCTCAACCTTTTCTTCTAGCAAAACAATGCCAGTTGGCCAGTTCTTTGTATGGACTGGAAACTTCCTCGGGCCCTTCCCTCTTGTGGGCAGTGCTCTTGAGTCAACGGGAAGGTCTGGAAAGCCTGGACCCACAGGGCAAGGAGAGGAGCACCCGTAATTACCGGATCAGATTGCAGATCCAAGGAAAGTTCCTGTGGAGCCTGTCCCTACTCCTCCCCACCCTCCTACTTCATGTGGCCATCCTTGAGCAGAGCCCAGGCCTCAGTTCTCAAAAAAGAGGGGTGGGAAAACATTTTTCACTGCAGCTGCTGTTTGTGCCCAGCTGGTCAAAGCAGTGAATGGACCTAGTGCTGGTCCTGCTGCCCTAAATTCGGGATGCAGGATGCTTGAGGGTGACCCTGGTGCATGTTGCTCTATGTGACACAACTCCAGAGAACACCAACCACATAATAGTATCCTACAGGATGGCACCCCTTGGAGTTGTGCACTGCAGACACCCTGCCAGGAACCGCCCTAAGTTGCAGTTATTTCCCCATCCAAGGGTGTTCCATTTGCTCTTGATAACCCTGGAGCCTGGTTCTGAGCCAGTATGGTGGGCTGGAGCTGTGACCCTCAGCTCCACACCTCTCCCCCATGGTCTAGACCAGGGATCCTCAAACTTTTTAAACAGGGGGCCAGTTCACTGTCCCTTACACCGTTGGAAGGCCGGACTATAGTTTAAAAAAAAAACTATGAACAAATTCCTATGCACACTGCACATACCTTATTTTGAAGTAAAAAAACAAAATGGGAACAAATACAATCACACCGCCTCATGTGGCCCACAGGCCGTAGTTTGAGGACCCCTGGTCTAGACACTGGGGCTGCTTCTCACAGTACCCCATGAGATTGGGTCACTTGGATATTGACCTTGGCCCCAGTCTTGCCCAAGATCTCTGCCCCTTTGAACATTAGTAGCAACTATTGACTGTCTGCCTCAGCAGTGGTTGGACAGCTGGGTCCACTCCTGACAACTCCCTATTTTCTTTTCCCATCATGATGGCCTTACAAAGACATCTTTTCCAAGTGAAATTCCAGGCATGTTAGAGCAGGATGGCCCCAGAGACCCCCAAGTCTTAGCCTTTTTTTGAAAGTGAGCAAACAGGCCCAAAGAAGGGATGTGACTTGTCTAAGGCAACATAGCTTATTAGTATAGGGCCAAGACTAGAATCCAGATCTCCCCCAGGTGGTCCTGTTGGGGCTACATGGGGAGTATAGACTATTTCAATTATGTTTTTTCAGGAATTTTCTAGGTCTAGGTCTTGCTGGACTTTGGCACTCAACAAGGGACTCAAGACAAATCATGGATTCTTGTGCTTTGGATGCATCAGATTCACGTGGGGAGTTGGCTAGAAATACAGATTCCCAGCCCCTTGTCATGGAAATCCACTAGGTCTTGGGGAGGGCCCTAGGCATTTGCATTTAAAACAAATCTGGGGGTGATTTGATGCAGGTGGAGTGCACTGATCATACTTTGAGAAACACTGCCCTGGATGTTGACCAAGGACTTGCCCAACAGCTCCTAGAACAGAAGGGGCATTTACTTTACTGGAGTAAGGGCAGAAAAGATATGAGCAAAGACCATTCAAGATAGGGCACATTCTAGGGTAGAAAAGACTTGACAGTGGGGGACAGGAAAAGGATACCAGCCTGCCCATGGCAGAAGGAGCTGGAGGGAACTGCTGGTGGTTTGTGCGTGTGGTAGGGAGTATGTGCATGTGTGTGGGGTGTGTGTATGTCTGTGTGTGTATGGGGGGGGAGCATGTCACCAGATTGGGTTTGGGAGCACATGTCACGATTTTTTAAACTGGATTCATACTTACTGTGCTTAGGCAAAAGTCAGTTTTCTAGTGCTCTCTATATCTTCATCAATGGCTAGAAGTGCCGTGGTTACTAAAACGGCTCCTCAGCTGGGGAGCTGTGCAGCGTCAGCAATCCTCCTGGGGAGGAGGTGCAAGGAGCACAGGCATCTCCTAGAGCCATGTCACTGTCTGTCAGAGACCCTGGGTTTACACACACTCTCTCCCACCCTCCTGAGCCACTCCCAGTACTGAAATCAGCGAGGCTGATTACTGAGCCTGCCCACACGCCTCGCTCTGTGTGCCCCGTGTAGGGATGTGGTCCTTTGACCTCTTCACAACCCGAGAGGCAGGTGCTGTTATTCCCCATGTCACTTCAGATATAGAGAAAATGAGACTCAGAGAGAAAAAGTGGTTTGTCAAGGGTCAGCCAGCCAGGAAGCAACAGAGTGGGATTCAAACCTGGGTCCCAGGACTTCCGTACCACTCTCTCAGCCACTGTTCTCCATTGCCTCTGTCAGTGGGAGTCAGGGTGGAGTCTTCTTTATCCTTGCATCTCCCTAAGGCCTCTAGACTCCAGGTGTGGCGAGAACAGGCGGGTAAGGTGGAAAGCGTGTAGCTGCATGGGCTTAAGACTGACTTCCTGACTGTTAAATCCCAGAAACTGGTATCCCCACTATGTCCCCTTCCTAGAAAGTAGATAAAGAAAGACCCCTACCTACAGCACTTGAGGAAAATAGGCAGGAAGGCCAAAGGGGGCCAAACAAATGCTGTTTCTTCCTTCTCCTCCCGGGGAGCTGGAGCTAGGGGCTAAGAGAGGATGGGGGGCTCCCAGGGCTGCTCAAACCCCTCCTGCATCAGGGCCAGGAAAAAAGGGAAGCATCCTGCTTTCTGCTCTTGGGGGATTCTGGGGCTCTTGGGCGTGATCAGAAAGGTATTTCCCATAGCTCCAGACTTGGCACTTTTGACTTCTTCTTCCTGAGGGAAACTTGACTGTTAGTTACCTGTCATCAAGGAGTTCAGATGATGTAAAACGCAGGTCATGTAGGACCAGATTAAGCCAACAGAAAAAATTTGAGTGAAGACTCAAGAAACGTTGAGGTGGCAAATATGTGATTTGTAAGGGCGATGGAGCATGAGATGTGACTGGGAGCCTTCTTGTAGCCAAGGCCGAAGAGGAAACACGCTCCATTACATGGGTCCCTTATCAGAATAAAGAGAGCATTCCAGTTTATCGTGGGGAAATTGTTCTACCTGACACCGTATTTTAGAAGAATTCTGAGGACCTAAACATGGTGTGGGCAGGGGCACTGAGAGGTGTTGAAAAGATCCTGACAGCCCAGAAGGCTGTGTTGAAAAGCACAGTGGGGGCCCCCTGGATGGGACATTGGGGCGGTCCTGTCTGTGTAAAGTAGTTCCTCTTGTCAGAGTAACATTCCTGGTGCCTAATGGCCTTTGTTCCAACTGACCAGCCCACCTGAGAGTGACTATACTGGCTTAAGTTTGTGGGACTTTTGTTTTGGTCTGTTTTCAAATACCTCCTGTCAATTGGCTAAACTCACAGGAACCGATGTCCCTAGGACAAGGAGGAGGCCACTGCTATCCCTACCATCTGACTGCCCTGCCACACACAACTGACGACAGAGAGTTCCGGGTAGGGCCCCTGCCTCTCTGGATTGTGGGGGAACAATTTCTCTCCAGCATGTACTTTTTGAGGTTTCCCCCAAAGGACAACTACAGCCAGGAGGGAACCCAGCCTGACAGGGAAGAAGAGCTGACTCCCTCACGCTGAGTCTGGGATGTGTCTTTTGAACCAGTCTTGGAAGGACTGGCCTGAGAAGAGTGCAGAGGGTGCCTCCTGTGTGCCCATGAGCTCTTTCCCCCTCTTTGTAAGGCTGGGAGGCAGAGAATTTTCTGACTCAGAGACGGGTCTCCATGCTGGGAATCAGAAACCCTGAGTTCCTGAGTCAAAGACATTGGCCCCACACTGTCCCAATGAACTCATTCTGAGGCTCAGGTGAATGTCCACCTTCTGCCACCTCAGTTCTCCCATCTACACTTTGACATGTGGCTCGTGCTTGCCTGACGCGGTTGGGGTGAAAGTAAGGCAGGAGTGGAGACTTGCTGTCAATCCCAAGGTGGAGGTGGTGGGGTTGTTTTTCCCCCTGAACTCTCCCATGCCATGTGCCCCAGACCTGTGGGGAGCTATGGTCCTTGCTGTTACCACCTTCTTGCCTTTGACAGGGAGGTCTGCTATTAGGAGCAGGCACAGTGCCTCTGTGGGGCAGGCACACTCACAGTCGGCTATCCTGGTCTCTATGGTCTGGGTCTTGTGCTCTCCTGTACGCCTTTGCTTGGTACTCAGCCAAACCTATTTACCTCACCTCGTCTGCACCCCCCACCCCCACCCACCCCACCCCCCCGCCTCCACTGTGGTTCTGCCATGCTCAGCACTCAATGCTCCCCAAACAGGCCGTCTCAGCTGCTTGGTTTTGCACATGGTTTTGTCATTCTCTGAAATGCCCTTTTCTTTTCTCTCTATTTGGAAACCTTGTTCAGTGCTCTACTTAAGTGTCACCTTCTTTACAAAGCCTTCCTGACCTTCTCTGACCTCCCCACAGGTGTTTCTGGCCCCTCATTATGTCCCAGGACAGTTTGAACCCCTAGCCTGGACTCACACACAACAGGGAAGCCCACTTTTACGGCCCTAAGCATGCCACCTTGTTATATGTTTACAGATTTGCCTCTGTTGTCGTCATTGTCTCGGCAAGGGCAGTTCTGTACCTTCTCCCCGGTGCCTGCCACAGAGCAGGTACCGGTGAATGTCAGCTGAAGGACGAAGCAACTCCCACCCCCGAGGCCTGAGCCCCAGGTCTCTGCCCAGTCCCCGGGCACCGTGAGGACTGGCCCAACCTGCTGGCTACAGGAACTGGGTGGGTCTTTGGAGCAGTGTCAGTGTCCCCACCCCCTCACTTTGCCACCTCGGCCCTGCCCATTTTTCCCTCCCCAGCCCCCCTAACCTAGGCTGGGAGTTGACTCTGATGGTTGATGACATAGCCCTGCTTGTGTTGCCCCAAATTTTGCCTTTTAACAGCCAGATTCTTCTGCAGACACAGAGCTGGGCCTCCTACATGGGCCTCATCTCTCTGTGCCCCTAGGGACATCTACTCCCTAAACCTGTGTGTCCTCACACTACACCCCCTACTAGCCTGGCCCACCCAGTTCTCCTCAACCTTCCCAGGCAGAGTCGGGAACAAAGCAGTGTTTATGACAGTTCTGTTAACGCTGGGTAGATGGCCTGGGTTCACCCTGTGCTTTGGAAACCACACCTGCCTGCCTAAGGTCCATGCCTAATCAATGCCTCTTGAAGACCCAGGGCTACAGGAGGCTCCCAGGACTCTCCTCTGCAAACATCTGAAAAGCACGGAGGGACTTGAGCCTTGAGTGGGGTTTTACCCCTGGAAAGGAAAGAGACCTTGGCCTAGACTCTAGATTGATTTAGGTTGACCAGATGATTAATAATTAAATCTGACCTATTTGCAGCCACATAACACCCTATAGCCAGGAGTCACCAGAAAGCAGGAGCTGAGATAGAGGCACTGAAGCTTGGCCTGGGTCTGGCTCTGAAAGCCCCTAGGAAGTGGGCCTTTATTCTCAAACTCTTCTGTCCACTCACACAAGGTCTACAAATCCACCTTTCTGACTTTTCCCACTAGTTCTGAGCGCTGAGCAGGCTTTTGGCAATTCCTAGGGTACAGCTGGCCTTGGCTGCTCTGGGGTGGGATTTGCAGATAAGACTGGACTTGAGCTACACCTGTGTCGACATTTGATTTTCTCCAGAGCTCCTCGTAAGCACAGCCTCTCCCCTTTCTTCTTCCTACTTTCACTGCCCAGAACCCTGCAAAGGGCAAGGCCCACACCTAATCAATGCCTCCTGAAGACCCAGGACTACAGGAGGCTCCTAGGATTCCCCTTTCTGCCACCTTCCTGCTTTCCCTTCTTGCAACTGCACATCACCTCAGATATGAGGCCTTCTTCATTCAGGGGAGACCACTCTTTAGGATGTTTCTGCCCTTCTATGACTAGTATTTTTTGGGGGGGAGTGTAGGGATAGGAGTGGGGCTCCAGCTCCATTGGTGCCCTGGCCTCAAGCCAGCCATTCTAACACAGCCCTTCTGCTCTGATACAGGACCCCTAACCTCTCTGTAGTCCAGGCTTTCCATCTGAGACAGCTGGGCCAGCCCAGGAGAGAGTTATGTTCCTGTCCTGCCCTCTTCTACCGATTTGCTGGATGACCTGATTGGCTCACTTCCATCTCCCCTTCTTGGGCCTCTCCATTCCTGGAAAAGAGGCCATCATCCTGGCAAGACAAGAGGCAGCAGAGAAAGGCCTTGGCCAGTTGTTCAAGCACGTGTGTGTGCACATGTCCATGGGTGCAAGTGAAGCTCTTGGAGAACAGTGGTCACACTGTGAGTAGTTTTAAAATCTGAGCCTTCTCAGGATGCCCCATCATAGGTAACACTCCCACCATCCTGGCCCTTCCTGCAGCACAGCCCGCATACCTCCTCTGCCTGTCACAACTGTTCCTGTGGGAATATTCAAAGCCTCTTTCCCTCCCCTCCCTTTGCTAAAGAACACTTTAATTGCCAAGCATTTAGGCTTCTCTCTCTTCCTAAGTAAGGCAGGTCCATCAATAGGGTTGAGGAAGAACCAGAGGCGTGGGGCTGGGAGACATCCATTCACCGTGGCTGAGATTGACTCCCAGAGAGAAGAGGGAAAAGAGGCAGAGGAATCCTAAGAACACACGCTCTGGGTAGGTGTCAGGGAGGTTTTGTTGTGTTTTGGTTGGAAGGATAGAGAGGGAGAGGGAGGTTTCTAGGTAGCTGTGAGATTATTAGTGAGCTGGAGACCAAAAGAGACAGATGGGGGGGATTTAAGGACAAGTTGCTATGGATTACAAATCTGATCTCACATTAAGCTCTTTGAAAGATCCAAATAATATTTTTTCATGTAATCTAAGACAGAATTGATTATAAATCTCATCTTTATTTTTTGTAGAACCGGGAAAGAAAAGAAAATAACATTGGTCTGTTAAGCACTAGCACACAAATCATTTGTTAGATACATCCTGCTTTCAGAATGTTAAAATGTGAGAAAAAAATTGTGTGTATTAAAATTTATGAATACAGTCCTTGTCTATTTAGTTAAAGTCTTTAATTTGTTACATGCCGGGACTGGGGCTGTGTGGGATTCTTACATTTATTCTAATGACAATTATGTCTGGATCAGCACCATTTCCATCCTGTACCCTTCACAGAACCTACTCTGTATGCCTGGCACAGAGGAACAAACGCATTTGCTCAATTAAATTTTATGGAGCAATCAGATATTCTCAAGAGGCTGCAGTCAAGTCCTCTCAAAAAGTCTTCATAGATTTTTTTTCATTTTAACGACAATCTCACATATGGATGTGCACATCCACATCCACATACCGTATATACTTGAGTATAAGCCAAGTTTTTTCCGCACAAAATTTGTGCTGAGTTCAGGTTTTTTGGCACAAATTTTGTGCCGAAAAAACTCGGCTTATACTTGAGTATATACAGTATTTCCCACCCCCACATTACGGTTGGGACATCTGGGTGGTCAGTATGACTTGAATTCAATCCCCCCTTGTATGTTTGGCATTGGTACTGATAGTAATCGCTCTGATTATCACAGGCTCTTGAGGAAGGTATTAATGGGCACTTAGCCTACAAAGAATGCATTTGTACATGCAGAAGGCAGGGTGGTCTGCAATGATTTTAAGAAATAAATGTGGTTAGGAATTGAGAGCATACAGACAGATCAGATTGCCTGTATGGAAGAAAGAAGGTTTTATGGAAGAGCCTCCAAAGATTACCAACATTTAAGGGTTGTGAAAAGGTCTGAGAAGCAACAGCCAGAGAAATAGGAGGAAATCTAGGGGAGTATGACATCAAGGAGACCAAAGAGAGTGCTTGAAGAGGTAAGAGTTTGTGTTTGAATATTCCTAATAGGTCATTTTAGTTGAGTGCATCAGAAAATACAAAGTGTTAAATGATAGAAGTGAAAAAGCCTAGGCAGGTAGAATTGCATTTTGGCAAATGCCATTTTTAAACTGCAACGTCCAGTGTGGTGTAACTCATTTCTATCACCTATGGATGAGCTAGACAGCCCTTCTTCTTCCTTGGTTTCTGATATGTGAATCCACCCTGTCTTGTCCCACAGACACCCCTGAAGACTCCCTGGGTTCCAATTCCTTAGTCAAGCCTAACCAAATAGTAAACAGTCACACCCCGCCATGGTCAAAGGGAGCCACAGATGAGGCACCCACCCCTGAAACATACACAGTACCTACCCTTGAAAACATACAAACTGTTTGACCAAACCTGAGTCTAGTTATCTGATCCTGCCTGCTGGGCTGAGTTAAACTGGCTTCAGGACCTGGTGCCTTCTGCCTGGGACCTTCCTCCTCTGCTTTCATTCATTTTCCTGCCTTGTGCTGGCCTCAGACTGCCTTAGAGATGGGCCCAGTCCTTAGACAGGGCATTTATTATCGACTTCTCTTACCCTATTGAACCATATGTAAGTTGTTTTTCTGTGTAGTATCCTTTCCCTCTCCTTCCTGCAAAACTACTGCAGTTCACAGGATCCCATTTCCTGTGATTCGGATGGGCTGTTCTGTTCTATCCTCAGATAGCCATTCACATGATGCAAGCCTGATCAATCAGAGTACCTCTGCATATCTTCCTCATCAGAGTGACTGATTCAGAGAGAGGAACATGACCCAAGTGGCCCCCCCCAAATCCTCCCTGTGATTTTGCAAGAACCATCAAAAAAGACCTAGTCTAATTCTGGGGTTGCTAGTTGTAAATCAGTGGTTCTCCATATGTGGTTTGCAGATCCCTACATGAGGCCAAAACTATTTTTATAATTATATTGAAACTTCTTATTTGCCTTTTTTATCATTCACCCTGATGGTGCAAAAAACAATGATGAGTAAGATTACTCGTACCTTCACTGTTCTGTGAGAAAGAGCTGAGAGGGGGCTGAGTAGTAGCCATAAGAATCATGTACTGCGGATGCTTTGCCCTCTAGCTACAGAGATTGGATCCACTGGTCCTACAACTCCAGGACACCAGGGATGTGGTAGTTTGTGTGAGTGGTCCTATTTATTAGAGTTGGTCAGTGCATAACCTACATGGCTACCCAGTGGTCCTGAGAGCTGTGCTTTCCAAATTATGTTCCATGTGACTCTGGTGCCACAAGATGCAACTCACAAAAGGATGCCATAGTTAAACAAGCTTGGGAAGGTTGTATTTGTATATCCTTCTCTAGGAGGTTGTCAGTGGAAATCTGCACATTGAAGGTTCTAAAAATCTAAAGTCTCATAGTAACGTAACTTTAACCTCTCCTTCCCTGAACTATTTTACCATGCAATCATTTTGATTCAGGGAGTATTTATAATATGCCATGGAATACTGGGCTTTAGCAAATGCTCTTGAATGGTACTCCATGAAAGCAGGGTCTATGTCTGACTTATTTTCCTCAGCTTACTCAGAGCCTGATACAATGCCTGGCACATCATAAAAATTTGAACAATTCATTGAATAAATTAATGAGTCAATGAAAGATTTATATTCTCTCAAGTCCCTGTACTCTCTATATTTACAAAAGGAAGGTCTTTGTAATGCATTATTTATGTTACTTTTGCCAGCATTGAATTCTGTGCTATGGTCATCCCCCAAACGATATATTTTTCAGGTTGCTGTGAGATTTTAGACACTTAAATACATTCTCTCTGTGTGTGCAGGGCTGGGCAAGTACAACTGTTTCTCATTAACCCAGACTCCCTGAGGCCTCCCTTCTCTCTGTGGTTTGAGCTGAAGAAGCGAGCCATTCCCAACCGGTTTTGTGTGGCTGACAAAGAGCTAATGCCAACCTTGGAAAGGGAAGGGGCCACAGCAGCTCTCACCCCACTCGGATTCTGGGGCAGTTGAGCAATAATGGAGGCCCTGGGGGCTCTTCCCTGAATTTGTCAGGCTCAGCCTTATGTTTCCTTCTTTGAAAAGGAAGAGGAGCTGAGAAACAGAGTGACAGTATCTTGGAAACTTTTAGAAAGTGCAGGATTTGGGGGAGCTGCAGACAGAGAGACAGACAGAGAGATTGAGAGAGAGAGAGCAAGAATGAATGAAACATTCTACTTTCTATTATTGTCAAATGCAGGAGTTGATAGACTACAGCCCAAAGCCAATTCCAGCCCACTGCCTGTTTTTGTATTGCCTGCAAGCTAAGAATCATTGAAAAAATAATAATATTTTATAGCATATGCAAATTATGTGAAAATCAACTTCCATTTTCAAAAATGAAATACACAAAAACCTTGTTTCACATCGGCATTAACAGAAGAACATTTGCAATAGATTTTAATGATAGAACACACTGTGAACCCAAATTAAGCAAAATATTTCTCAAAAAAGAATTGTATTCTTCTCATTAGGAGAACTATAATACCAAAAAAATGTACTCAGTTGTTATTATACTTTGAACTGCATCAATATGAATCTCGGAAATGTTTCTCTTTTGTTTTTGAACTACCTATACCTGATTGGCCTTGATTTTGCTTCTTGTCTATAAAGTCTAAAATATTTACTAGCTGCCAAGCCCTGCTCACGTGGATTTGCTGCAATGACTTAAACTGTAGTCTATAGCAGAGGAAAAAGGAATCTAAGTAGATTCATCCAGCATTCATTTAGCTGCCAGGTTCTTCTGGGATTCTTCTGTATACTAGGCCCTAAGTGGATAATCAGTGGGTAAAGCAGACTCATGGGCATGGTCAGTGCCCTGAGGGAGCTTACCATCCAGAGGCAGGTCAGTGGAAATTGACTGGCCTGAGTGTGCATGTCGATGGGATGATGATTCAAAGTGAATCCTGACAGCTTTGGAATTTTAAATGTATCGGTTTGTCAGTGGATCTTTTTGGCCAGGGCATGGCTACTCAGAGTGTTCTGTATGAGAAGTTCCGGAAGGGTGTATGAGGAAGTCAGGATCAGGTGAGTACCATGAGACCAGCAAGGGAAAAGCCAAGTCTAAAACTGTCAACTAGAAGTAGGGTGACTCTGTCATATTGGTTCAGGCAGGAGGCCAGAGAGTTAGCCAAAAGCAGCAATAACACATAAAAAACAAGAAGGTGAGTGGCATCTGAGAGCAAAGCTGCCGGTGCTAAGGCCTCTTTCACATTCTCTATTCACGTTGGCTAAGGAGGCGGCTTAGCTTCTTTGAGCTCCAGGGCTCCTGAGCATGCACAGGTGCAAGGATGATCCTCTCAGGAGGCTAAGCAGACTCTGCTACATTCTTCTCAATTAAGGATTTCTTTTATGATGGCTGTAGCCTTCAGAGGAGTCCATAGTAATCTTCTCTGGTTGTCTCATAAAATCTGTGGATAAGGCCACAGGCACATCATCTTTTTTTTTTTTTTTTTTTTTTTTGTAGAGACAGAGTTTCATTTTATCACCTTCGGCAGAGTGCCATGGCGTCACACAGCTCACACCAACCTCCAACTCCTGGGCTTAGGTGATTCTCTTGCCTCAGCCTCCCGAGTAGCTGGGACTACAGGTGCCCGCCACAATGCCCGGCTATTGTTTTGTGGCAGTTTGGCCAGGGATGGGTTTGAACCCACCACTCTCAGTATATGGGGCCAGCGCCCTACCCACTGAGCCACAGGTGCCACCTCACATCATCGTTTTTACAACCCACAGTTGAGGAAAGGGTACCAAGGGGAAACTGAAAGTCCCAGTCTGTTGAAGCCAGGACACCTTTGGACCAAGGAAGCATTAGTCAATAATCTGGTCCTCCTTCTGTCTCCAGGTTGGCAAGTAGCAAACTTTGTCTAGACTATGTAACCTTTTCTCCAAGGAGAAAAGAACCCAGAGAGATAATCTGGGTGCTTAAACGACCACCACTAGGACCTCCAGGAGTAGAGGGAAAGGCTTGGAGCAGGGTGCCTCCCCAGAACACACCTGCATCTCACCCCTGCCTCTCGGCTTGTCACTCAAGAAATGGTTCCAGGGCTTGTCATAGACTTAATCCTGTGTGGCTGGGTCTTTAAGAGCACATTTAGAATCCTGTAAGCTAATCTTGCTAACGCTATACCTTGGGAGCTGCCTGACACTGTGAAGCGACTGTGGGCGTTAGGGCCAGGTGAACCTCACCTGGAGTCTTGGTTCTGCCACTCAATAGCAACCTAATCACTTGATCTTGTCAAATGACACCTTGGGTAGGGCTTAATAAACTAATTGCAATGCAGGGATAATAATTTCACCTATTAAAAATATATGTAAAGAGAGAAAAGTTGTCTTCACCATTCAAATACCTTCCCTAATATACATTATTAATACTTTGTTCAAATGCTTCCAGATGTTTTCCTAGGTTTATACTGACACAGATATTGTACAGATGCACATGCATATTTTTACAAACCAAATATTACTATACATATTTGTCTGATATTTGCTTTATTTCTATTCAATAATATGTTATATATCATTTCAAGTCAACATAGATAAAATATCATCTATTTAGTAACTGCATAGTATTCCCCAATATGGATATATGGTAGTTAATTTACTGATGGATATTTATATTGATTCAAATGCTTTTCTATTACAAATCTTGCTGCAATGGACATGATTATTTATTATTATGAATCTGCATTTATTATTTCTGTAAGAGAATGACCTAAAAGTGGGATTGCTGGGTCAAAGTATATACATTTAAACTTTCAGTAAGTTCTACAAAATCACCTTCCTCCCAAAGTTATGCTAATCTTTACTTTCATTAGCAATATCCTTGTAAGCACCAGGCCTTATTATTATTATTATTGAAACAAAGTCTCGCTTTGTCATGCTGGGTAGAGTGTGGCGACATGATCATAGCTCCCTGCAACCTCAAACTCCTGTGCTCCAGTGACCTCCTACCTCAGCCTCCCCAGTAGCTAGGACTAAAGATGTGCACTACCACCATCAGGCCCTGCTAATGTTTCTAGTTTTTGGAGAGATGGGTCTTGGGTCTCATTCTTGCTCAGGCTATCTTGAACTCCTGACCTCAGCCTCCCAGAGTAGTAGGATTGCGTGTGTGAGCCACTGAGCCTGGCCTAGGTTTTTAATTTTGTATTTCCCTGACAACCGTGAAGTTGAACATCTTTCTCTGTTTATTGGCCATTACCTTTCTTTTATGAATTCTTTATTTATATTCCTTGCCTATTTTTCTATTTGGATGTTTGAGTTTTTGCTTGTTCTTCGTGCACTTTTTGTACATTAAGCATGAACATGTGTTGACAGAAAAGACACTGCGATCTGAAGCACACAGGGGTGGGAGTCAGGATCGAAAGCAGGCACTGGGATACCAGAGTCTTTGACATTAGGAATACTAATCTTCGGTCTTTTAAATGTTGCAAATATTTTACTCAATTCTACTATTTGCCTTTTTTTTTTTTTTTTTTAAACTATCTGTTCTGTCTTTCATCATATAGGAGTTTAAAATGTTTCTGTATTTAAATCTGTCATTATTTTCTTTCCAGCTTCTGGATTTCCTGTCTTGTTTAAGCAGTTTCCCCATCCTAAGTTTACATAATTCGTCTTATCTGCTTTATTGTAATACCTTTATGGCTTCATTTATCTATATTTACATCATAATTACTTCAGGAATTTATGTTTGGAATAGATGAGGAATTATATTCTCAACAAAGATGATGTGTTTCTGGGGTTTTCTTCTTTTATCTCTCTAAATGTATTAGGGGGGCATATAATATTTTTAAGTGTGCAATGTAATCCTATTAAAGTACTCATTTATATGAACAGTTCTATAACTGAATGTTGATTATTTCTATGGGAAGGGATTGCCAATGTTTTAAATTTTTCTCTTTTTCTTATCTTTTTTTTGGTTTTTATACAAAACAACTATTATTTGTGTATTAAAATATACTTAAAGAAAAAAGTGTCAGACAAGGTGCTATTTACCCAATAATTGAATGAAGATTTGAAAAGCAACTGGACTGTAAGTCTGTCTGTCTTTCTTTCTTTCTTTTTTTTTTTTTTTTTTTGCCCAGGCTGATATTAAACTCCTGACCTCAAGCAATCCTTGACTGAGGGCAGCTGCCTGCTTCATGGGTGTCTCTACCTCTCAAACACCTGTCACAGGGCCTGATAAGCACCATAGAGAGGTATGTAGCTCAATTGGTTACCTGTCTCTACAAGGCGACAGTGTACATAGCTCTGCTCATTGAACAAGGCTATATCTTCAGGTCATAAATCTTACTTCCTAACCCCCCTCTCTGTCCTCCCACAGTGGGTATGACATACATGCTGGAAAAAGTTTACATTCTAAACATGAGGAAAGGCAAAACATATTTATATTCCGGACCAACTCATCAACAAGCATGTTTATTAGGATAAGTTGTAAATAGTTTTCATGAACAATTCAAGACCAAGATGATTACTGTCCCAATGTTTAATTTGGACAACATTTGAGACCCTTTTAGTAGTTTCTGCATCTCTGTTATTTGATTTGATCCCTGAGCCAAACTCTAATATGCAGAGAACAGGTACAAGTGTGCCTTCCAGAGCACTGATGGAAGATATATGTCTTTTCTAATATCTGAAGTTTCAGGATTTTGGAAAGTTTCCTCTTTAAGCATCAAAACTTTATGTATTCCAAACATTTGGAAGAACTTTTTTTTTTTTTTTGAGACAGAGTTTTACTCTGTTGCCAAGGCTAGAGTGCTGTGGCATCAGCCTAGGTCATAGCAACCTCAAACTCCTGGGGTCAAGCAGTGGTCCTGCCTTAGCCTCTGGAGTAGCTGGGACTATAGGTGCCTACCACAACATTCGGCTAATTTTTCTATTTTAAGTAGAGATGGGGTCTTGCTCTTGCTCAGGTTGGCTCAAACTACTGAGCTCCTGGCTCAGCCTCTTGGAGTGCTGGAATTATAGGTGTAAGCCACCTTGCCCAGCCTGGAAGACAATTTTAAAAAAAATAATATTCTATAAAGCCTTGCCTTGCTAAACAGTAGTTATAGAGTACAGCCATAGGCAATTTCCTTGCAAAGCCCTTCTAAATATCAGTTGTCATATTAGGCTCCTGGGCATAATGGCCTTCAGAGATATTGACATGTGCAAACCTGTTCACCTTAGTATTAAATGGCTCCTGTTGCTTTCAAAGATCTTGTTTTTCCATTACAGTTTTTCTTTCTCTTTCCTTGCTCTCTTGTGGGCCTTTTATGTTTCTATCAGTAGTTAGCATGCTTATATCTAGCAGCAGAACTTCCTGTTAATTAACTGTTTATCATCTATGTAGGGAGTACAGTAGAACCTCTGTAAGTTGACCACTCAAGGAGCTGTAACAACTTGATCAACATACAGAGGTGGTCAACATAAGGAACTAGGCCTACTGTATTGATACATATATGTAGTGCACATCCAGTCTATAAAAACTAGGTCAACTTAAGGAGGTGATCAATTATGGAGATTCCACTGTATGTTCTCAGTGTGAAAATCAAAAAAGCTCAGGGTTCAACTGTACTTGTGTGTTTGAAAAATTGCTTAATAAAATATTGGAAAATTAAAAAAAAATAAAAGGAAGCTCAGGGTCCAGGAGAATCTCCAAGGGGCTTTTCTCTGAGTAAAGGGGACAGACATCAGGTGGAATCATTCTCATTCCTTTTGGGATTTTATTCTAAGTTTTCACACTTCATAGATGAGGAGAGGGATGCCAACAAGACAAAATGACTTAGTCAAGGCCACACGGCCAGTGAGTGGCAGAACAAACACAGGAATTGGGGGTCTTCCCCTGCTCCATGGCCCTGTTGGGAGCCTTATGGTGGAAGCTTGGCAGGGGCAAAGCTCACCAGCACCTCTCCCAGATTTCTCTCTAAGAATGAGTCTGCCTCTTCAGGAGGTTTAACCAAATCCACAATCTACCCGCATCCCTTCTGCCAAGGCAGGGGGCCCCTTCATCCTCAGAAATTAGGACTTGGCAAACAACATCTGTGTTTACAACCAGCCTGCTAGTTTATGGCTGCTAGGTGCTGGAGGGGATTGTTCAAGCTTATCTCCTCCAGATAGCGATGTGCTGAGGGTTGCACAATTCTGACCCAGATTGATTTCAGCTGCAGAACACCTAGTCCTGAGAACACACACACATGCACATGCACACTCAAACACCTAGTCCTGAGAACACACACACACTCCTCAGGTGATTCAAGCTGATGCAAACTCACTGATACATCTTGTCCTCAATAGGCTAACTCCTTCTCAGAATTCTGAGAGCTGGGCCAAGGCAAGGAGGTGGGTGGCAAAGGTCACAGGGGCTCTGTTGAGGTAGCGGTGTTTCCCCGAGCTGGGTGGGTGCCTCCTGTTCCGCATGCCACATTTTCATGTTTTCTGTGAAGGGACACAGCTATGAGAGGACGCAGAGGACAGAGAGTGGGCATAAGGCTGCACTAGACTCTGGGCCAGGAACAAAGGGCAGTCTTTGACAGCTGCACATTTTATGCAAATCCTGAACTATTTCATCCGGGGAACAAAGCCCTTATGGTGGAAATGGTGGAAAACGGTCTTTCTCTTTTAGAAATTCTAGTCTGGCTACTCTAGATGATAGAGGATTAATAAAAGGCTCCAGCCTCCTTGTCTCTGATCTACCCACTGCCTGTCTGAAACCTTTGATGGCTTCCAACGGTTTCTTTATAAAGTTCAAACTGTCGGGCGGTGCCTGTGGCTCAGTGAGTGGGGCTCCAGTTCCATATACCGAGGGTGGCGGGTTTGAGCCCGGCTGTGGCCAAACTGCAACCAAAAAAAAAAAAAAAAAAAAAATGGACGGGTGTTGTGGTGGGTGACTATAAAAAAAAAAAAAGAGAGAGAGAGAAAAAAATAAAGAAAGTCCAAACTGTCATTCAAGACCCGTCATCAACTGGCCATATCTTTATTTACCTCCCAGCCTAGAGCCATTCCATCTTTGCTCTCAACCTTCCCAGTCCTTTATCTGTACTGAGTTTTTATCACTTTCCAATGCTTGTTTTTATGAGTCTTATCATTCCTGCTGGCCTAGTCTTTTGAGTTCCTTAAGGGCAGGGCATGTGCTTGTTTGTTTTTGTATCTTGAGGTTTTAACGTGATATGCATTGTGGGGTGCTCAATAAAATTTGTCGAATTTAAAGCAGGAACTCTCCCATGGGGCTGAGCTCACCCTGAGAGAGAAAACAAGTCACCTGAAGTCCCACTGTACTCATAAGCAGGAAGGACACTGTCACCCCAGTCTGCTTAGAGAACATTTCAGATAGAAACCTCAAGGTCATGTGGCCCATCTCTTCCATTTCAGAGATGAGGAGGCTAGACCCAAGCAGGGAGCTGGGGACCGTCATTGTTATTAGCTTCATTTACAGTGGTGGGAGCTGACAACAGAAAGTATTTTCCTAAAATCAAACAAGTAGAACGTGGTAGCGCTGGGATTTAAAGCTGGATCTCCCTGACTCCGAAGCCAATTTTCTGTTGTGAAGGAACCTATAGGTTTAGTCACTGAAAATTCAGCTGCCCTGCTGGTTTCCCAGAAAAGAGATCTGGCTGGCCAAAGCCTGGGAGGGTTTAGGCACCAAGGCAGACAGCACTTGGCTTCAGTCCATTCAGAGTGCTGTGGCTGGAGAAGCTGTTTATGAACTCTGCCTGTCTGAGCCCTGGCAGCCCACTAACCCAGCTGGGGCTTTTCACAGAACACCTGCCACACAGGTCCTAGGACATCACACAGAGCCTTTGTCCAGAGGGCATGGTGTTTTCCAGCAAGAAGTTTGCATTGGCTATAGTGAGAGGCAGGGGAAGTGGAGGCCTCCAGCCTTCTGCCAGCAGGGATCTGCTCCAAGAGGGCAAAGGGGAGACGAGAGAGCCTGGGCCATGAGGAACCCAAGTGGAAACCTTGGAGAGAATTAGTCTGGGTGGTATTCAGGGCAGCATGTTTTTAGAGCTTGGGTTTTGTGTTGAAGCAGCCCAGGCTAATAGATGGCATAGGTTCAAATTCCAGCCTTGCCCTTTACTGCTGATGTGGTCTTGGTCACTTTTTTTTTTTTTTTTTTTACCTTTCTGAATCTTGATTTCCTTATTTATTGTGTTAGGGAGATAATATCAATATATCACTGGGTGCAACAAGGATTAGAGACCAAAGAGTGTGCTGTGCACACGGTCATCAATAAATGGTGGTGTCCCTATGAATTTTTGTAAGCATTCCCTCTCTTCCAAGATTTATAAACTAATAAAAGACCAGAACTGCTGAGGACACTCAGGCAATGACTGACAGTTGACTGAGAAAAGGAAACGAAATCATCAGGATGGACCCACAGTTAGAGGAACTCTGACCCAGAAACAGTTGAGGAAAAGGCAGTCTGTTTCTAGCCAGAGAACTATAAGATTCTTCTGTTGTTGCTTCCTGAGTGTTCTAAACTTAGCATGTGTATGGGTGTGTGTGTGTGTGTGCAGTGTGTATTTGTTGTGTGGTGACTGTGTGTGCAGTATGTACCTGTGGTGTGCATGTATGTGTGTGTGTGTGTATGCGGTATGTATTTGTTGGGTAGTGCCTACGTGTGCAGTATGTTCGTGTGGTGTGTGTGTATAAGCATGTATGTGTATATGTGTATGGCATGTGTTATTTTAATAGTAAGGTTGTAGAGGTCTTGTTTTTCTCACCTTCAATAATGCTCAATAGTGAAGAAGGAAATAGTTCTTAAAATTATGCAAATATGTGATCTTTTGGTGTATCTTTTTCTCTATAAATCTCCCAGTGGTTCCCAGATCAGGAAAGTGAAGCTCAGAAAGGTCTCTTGCTAAGCTCAAACTCCTGGTTAGTGGCAGAGGTCAACTTTGGGACTTGGATCTGCTTGACAATAGTAGGCATCACTGTCTTGACTTCTGAAAGAAACACCCAAATGCAAATAGAGTCATAGTTTTGTTCTACAGTCTGATCTTCAGGCAACTTTTCTTGTGGTGTGTTACCCAAGTACCTGCACTCTGTTCTGGTTCCCAGACCTGTCACTTCCTGCATAA
Organism: Loris lydekkerianus; assembly: GCA_963574355.1. Lineage (NCBI taxonomy): Eukaryota > Metazoa > Chordata > Mammalia > Primates > Lorisidae > Loris > Loris lydekkerianus. The sequence goes on from CAUYPK010044311.1 coordinate 102,529, forward strand.
CGCTTTGCAACACTGGTTTTATTTTTGTCTGTTTTTCCTCTGAACCAGGTCTCACCCCAGAAATTCAGACTTAGGATAGAAACAGGCTTCGGGCCACTGGGCCTGGCCCTTGGCCTGATGTAGAAGCTTCAATCCTACTTCAGTCTGGGACAGCCACAGTGTCAGCCTGCACACTCTGCCTGGGATCCCATGTGGCTACTGTCCCTGGAGAGCTCCAGCTTCCTGCCATTCCCGTGAGGCCCCTACAAATTGTCACCTTTTTCCTCCTGGCACTTTTGCAGCACAGCAGGGCTTCAGCTGTAAGCACTGAAGGCGGCTTGTTGCAGTTGATTCTCCTGAGCAGCTCCCTGCAGACCTAGCAAATAGCAGGCAGGCATATGCTGTGCTAAACCAGGAAGTAAAACCCCCATGGACAGCCCCAGACAGGCTCTTCAACTGAAAAAGAGAAATTGTATTAGTTCCTTTATTCTTTTACCAAACATTTATTAACCAAGCACCTACAATGTGCTTGATACAGAGGCAGGGTATTGTCTTTCAGGAGCCCACTGTCCAAGGAGTTGATGTGAAAACCAAGAGCCGAGCTAGGAGACCAGCATGAGAACAGAGAGGCATATCATAGGGATGACAGAGTAAGAAAGTCTTCATTTTGCCCTGGCTTGGGGAAAACTTCTCAGGGGTGGTATCATTGAATCCAAGTCTGAAGGATCAGTCAGGATCCAATATGTAGAAAGAATATCAATGGCGATCAAAGTGTTATCCTTATTTATTAGGTACTTACTATATATTAGGCATCCTGCTAAGTGCTTGATAGACATTATTTCATTTGATTTGAATAACAGCCCTCATGCAACAGATACTATAATTATAACCACTTCACAGGTGAGAAAACTGAGGGTCAGAGAATATGAAGTAACTTGCTCACAACTAGAAAACAGAAGAGTCAGTATTCAAACCCAGTTCTGCTGCTTTCAGAGCCCAAGCTTTTATGCTTTATAACAGGTTCAAAAATTACAATAACATAAATAGTTATACGCTGAGAAATCTTGTTCACATCCTGGTGTTCCCTCCTGGTCTCTGTATATCCCACATACACTATTCTTCACTGCCTTTATAGATGTAAACAGTTATTTGGTTTACTGTATATTCATCACTGTTTCTTTATGCATATATAAACAAATATGAATATTGTTATTTTTTTCCTCTTCCTTATCCAAAAGTGCCATTTTTAAAAAACAATGATTTGTACTTAACAATGTGGTCTTGGAGAGCTTTGCACTGGAGTCTATAGCGATCTTCCTCATTCTTTTATATAGCTGAATAGTACTCCATTTCTTCATGGGGCAAGCACAGGCCTTCAAGTACAAGGTAAAGTTTAGCTGGAAGACAGAAGTATGCTTCACTAAACTGTTTAAACTTCATGGGAAACCAAGGAAGAAAGGGGTAATGAGATGGTTTGTTTGGAAGATTGGTTATTTGAGGTAGGAAGCTGCACATAGCACAGCCTGTCTAAATATGAGGCCCTACTGTATAGAAGGACATGTATATTGCCTTTGAGGTGGCTGGGGAAAGCCCTTTCATGGAACAAGTTCCAACTTAATCTCTGGCTCTGTTGCAGGCAGCCCTGGGGCCTCAGGTTTTTAAGATGTCTTCCCATGGCCTGCCTGCAGAAATTTTATAGAGCTTCCTGTGCCTAGGTACAGAAAGCACATGTAGTCTTAATGTGTCACCCCAGGCTACTTCTCTGGATGATGCATTAAGACTATGTGTATTAATTATGCAAGAGCTCAAGACGCTTCACAGGTGGTACTTAAAAGTATTCCCAGGCCTCTAGTGTTCCCTGGGAAAGCGTGCTGTCAGGGCTGTTACTGACTCAACCACCTTTGAAAGTGAGCAGGAGTCAGCATTCTTTTTTTCTGAGATAGGCGGTCCTCCCAGAGTATAACAATACCTGTGGGAATAGCTTTGGCCCTTTAAATAGAGAGGTTTGCTCTTTAAGGTCATGCCATCATGCTTGGTAAAACCTTGCTAGCTTCAAAGAGGTTGTGTAGTCTACAAAAAATCAGCACCATCAAATGCCCATGGCCTTTGGTCAGCTGCCTTTGTCTGCTATGGTGTATGGGTTTGGGCCTACAACATGTATTCATTACAGTGAATAAACCAGCTTTACACAGTTGGTTCCACTCTGTTCTAGTACTTTAGCACTTGCTTTACCTCTCCAAAAGATCTCTCAAGATAAGGTAGCATAGAAGCAGAATAATTTTACCACACAGTCTCTTGGATGAAAATATTTGTAATCATCAAAAATGGCTATATGCAGAATCTTAGACCACCAGACAACTCAAAGATCATATTGGGTAGATTACAGTCCCAGAAAGAACCTGGGAGACCTTTTAAGTTCTTTACCTTTGGAGCAGTCAAGGATGACATGTCTAGTCAGCAGAACTAGTACTGAAATCCATGCCTGTTGCCTTCTAGTCCAGATCCCATTATATTGAAGCAGTGTGTTCCAATGTGTATTCCATAAGTTATATGCAAAGGTGTGTGAAGGTCAGGTAAGTTCAGCTGATATGGGTTAAAAAAATTATACAGGTTTACTTATGACAGGCCTTCTCCGAGTCTTTAAAGTACCATTATTTATTGTGTTTTTCTAAGAGGGGAGGTAATTAGTACTTTTCCTAAACTTATTCCATCTCACCTTTTGTGGTGGGATATCTGTGGAGCACATTTTGAGAGATACCATGTAATGCTTTCTCTCTTAAATAAGTTCAAGAGTTTTTAAAAAGACACATTCATGGGTGATGGGGCTGTGCCTTTTGTTTAAGTAAAGTTGAGAGAGTCAGCTGATATTTCTGCCATTGGGGTTAACATAATGGAAGGCAGAGGCCATACCAGGCTGGAATGACTATTGGGGTGTTTCCAGAAGGCAATCCATCTCTTTATAGAACCACTGCTGTCTTAAAAAACAATTTTGCTTTGTTTTTCTGTTGTGGTTACTTTGGAGGCACTTTGATTCTGCACCTGGTTTGACATACAGAGGAAAGGAAAGTCTGGTGGCGTCTCTTGGTGGGACACTCACTGTGAAAATGGGTGCAAATGTACTAACATGTAAAAGCATATGTTAGAAGTTCTCAATCTCTTTTTGGACATGACTCTTTTGGGGGTCTTACAGAAAAAAGTTATGAACCCATTGTGCTATCACTCACGTATTCCTAATAAAACTCACATAAAATTTTAGAGTTTTCTTACACACTTTGAAGCCAATTAATAAATGGCTGAGCTGGATTCACTGCCCTCAAAGAAGACTTCCTAAAAAAAAATCCTTACACACCTATGTAACACAAAAAGTTGTGGTAAGACTTTGAGTTGCTTCCTCAGCAATTATTTATTTACTTACTTACTTTTTGAATTCCTCATTCTTGGAGGGTGGCCTTTTGTCTTTTAGTTCCTGTTTTGATGCTAGCGCTGTCAATTGTACTGAAGGGCTGTCAATCATGTTGCTTCAATTGCAGTGCTTGGGGATTTCCTGGTGCTGTTGTTTAAAAAATGCTAGCTATAGTTTTTCTTTCTGGAAGTTGCTCTTCTAGCTTTTTGGAAAGGAAAAAAAGCAGGATGGGAGAACAAGACACACGCGGAGAACCATATGCAAACAAAGGCAGCTGCAAGTGGTGGGATGAGATACGGTGGCTGCATCTGTAACATGTCTGGAGCCAGACTGTTTCTCTTTGGGCCTCAGTGTGTTCATCTGTAGTCTGAGCAAAGTAGCCTCACTAGGCCATCTTCCAGGACCATCTTCTCTGATCTTTCATGGGGCTAGTTTCATTTTTACTATTGTGGAGATTTGGGCATCTCACGAACATTTAATAACAAATGGCACATCTCCCTTTGTTCTCCCCTCTGCTTTTATTTTTGCTAAAGGTGAAGAGATGTTTGATCAGTACTGTTAATTAACTTTTTCTTTGTGTGTCTCTTTCACATATTTACTGGTGGAGACTTCCCTCTCTCCACCCTTTTCTAGCCTTCTCTTTGTTTCCTTGTAGATATGTGTGTCTTAATCATACGCAGAGTTCATTCATGTCTCCTATTTTCCAGCATGAAAAGCCCCTCATTTCTAGGCCAGGCTCCCTGTCCTCCCCCCACCTTTTCTGGGAGGCAAGCAAACTCTGTACAACATATAAAGGAGGAGGGCATGGCAGCTATGTGCACTCAGATTGACTGGAGCAAAGAGGATTAATTCTGAGGAGGGTGAAGCCTAGCTGAGGACCCAGTGTTCCAGAAGAATGCAAATAAAGCCCCCAGAGATATAACTAGAGAAGCACTCTCTCCCCTGACTCAACACAATTAAATCCAGGGTGTGGCAGTTATAATAAGCACTGAAAAGCATCAGGTTGAATGGGTTGTGATTGCAAAAGTCTCTAGTGTTCTCAGGCTTAGAGCTGAGACAGGTGTAGAAGATGTGGTACAATGTATGAGATTTTGGAGAACGATGACTTGATGGAGTTGCTCAACCCTAACTGAGCTCATTTCTAAATACTTAAGATAGCAGGAGCGATTTGGTAGGGGGTGAGAGGAAACCCACAAAAGACAAATGCACCGAGAAAAACCCCTGAAAACCTGAATTGGGGAAGTAAAACCTTTTTAGTCTTTTAATATTTCTTGGTACATAGTATATTAAAATATTGCATTTTTCTGTGCTATGCTTTACATGAATGACTCCAGGCTTTTTACCTCAGGAAAGAGACTCTTGAAAATGCTCCATGAACAGTTTCTAAAAAATCACGCAAGCTCCTCTCCCCCATTCATCTTCCTCACTTCTGAGACCTTAATACGAGTTCATCTGATACCAGGAAGCTCTGTCTGGGGTCCATAAACAGGCTCTGACACTTGACTTTCAGTCAAGAGACTAAAGGCTGAGTGACAGAAAAAATCCAGGTCAGCCTGTGTCCCAGAAGGTCTGGATTCTCTCATCCACACGTCCCCTACAAGGCTGAGGGACTGAGACTTCATTTGCACTTCTGGCTCTGCTTCTTACTAATTGTGCAGATTTGAGCAACTCACGTATAACTTTTCTGGATCTGTTTCTCCATTTGTAAAATAAAGGCTTTGGACTAGGAGATCTCTATGCTTCCTTTCAGCATAAAAATCCCATGATTAGCAGCACCTGGCTCAAGGCTCATTTCCCTCTTGTTTAAAGAAAGACTCTTGTTCACTTCATAGAAGGTGGTGAAAATGTATGCAAACGCGTTTTTTTAAAGTAAATCCTAAAACAACACGCATGTCAGCTATCATCATTATTATTAGAATACCTTATGCAGCTCTCTCTTCAAAGCATGTTTCATGTCTCTTACCTCATGCTAAAGAGTAATCCCTGCCTGATAGGAATTCCTGAACTTCAGGCCTTGGTTTGACAAAATAAAACAGTATGTCAGTTTGGGAGATGAAGCCGTTGTAATTGACAGTAGAATCTGAAGGTTCTTAGGAAGGAAGTGGGCTAAGACCTACCTTCAGTCCCCAGAAAGACTGTCTCTTCTCAATCTTAGTTAAGGGTAAGCACAGTGCTTACTAAGAAACACCAAGTTCTCAAATGAGGCTTTGTCCAAAGAATAAGAAGGCCTTGGAAAGTTCCAAGGGCAATAATAATAATTCTAGGTGCTTATCTTTTGCCTTTCATCTGCATTTCCAAGTAATTTACCCACATTAACTCATTAGAACTCCTAATCCTACACCAGCTATCATTCTTGCCTTTGGGATGGAAGGAGGTGATATTATCTGAACTTTGCATTTGGAGAAAGGCCCTGGATTGAAGGCAGTAGTTCTTCTGTCCACATCTGGTGGAATCTTCTCTTGCCACCAGTGGCAAACTCTCTCATTTCTTGTCTCCTATTCCCAGTACTTCTGTGGTACCACCTTAGTACCTTACCCAGCTTCCCAAGGTGTCATAACTGGAATGGCTCCTTAACGAACTCCTGCAGTGGGAAACTCCTTTTACTGTTCAGAAAATTGAAGGAGGGGAAGTGAAATGCCCAAAGCAACACAGCTAGTCAGGGACGTAGTCAATAACTTGTCTTAAGAGGCAAAAAATAGAAACTACCACTTTCTCTCCCACATTCCCTAACAAAAACAAACTCTCTGTGTGTTCCCCTGAGCATCCCAATACTTAAACCCGAGGAGTATGGGGAAGATAGGTAAATATAAGGTCTGATAAGCAGCACCTTATATTGTCACCTATGGACAGCTATCTAGTCCTGGGCAACTGTGGTGGCCCTTCCTCTCCTAAGCTTTCCTAAACTCTTAGAATGAGCCGTTCTTTAAGGAAATTTGCCATTCTATCATTCTGGATAGAATTAGTTAACCGGAAGGGCTCTCCCCTTTCTTTTCACCTAAAAGCTAAATTGACAAGCCCATACCCTCTGGGCTTTAGGTAACAGAAAATCAGTTTGTGAACAATTATAATATAAAATGAAGATGTATATGGTGGCCCAGAAGTCTGGCTAGCTCTAGGCTTAAAGTAGAATAAAGTCTTTTGCCAAGAACACAGCTGAATCAACTCTGTGCTTTGCACAAAAAAAGGCACACAATAAATATTTGTTGATTGATTTGGTAGGCAAAAATTCTTGGTACTTGGCTACTTTTCCATTTTGAACTTATTTTTATTTTTTATTTTTCCTTCTAAAAATTGTTTAGCTACAAAGGCACAGTAACTAGTGTTCAATATAGCTAGAAAGAATGTTGGTGACGGTGGCTGTCATCTATATTCCCCAAGCTGGTTTCTAAGTAGCACTGATTCTGGGGTATCTTTGAGAAGAAAAGGTTTGGTGTTTGAATAAGTTGGGAAACATTACTAATCTTCCTGCCCTGGTCCCTTAAGATGCTAAAGGCATATACCTTATTAAAGACACTGAAAAGAGCTTGGGTGAAGAAACAGTTTTAACTTTGTTGAAACAAGTTCTTTCTACAACCATTAGATCATACAACAATCCCACCCTCAGTTTTGGCATGATACCTATGAAAGTCCCACAAAATGTATGTTCTTTGGAAAATACTGGGAATTACTGATTGAGTCCACTTTCTGAATTTTACCAATAAAGAAAGTAGTCCTGAGAGAGACTGAAGTTTTTATAGGAAGTTATTGGGGGAAAATAACTGGTCAACCACACCCAAGATAGAGGCATTCCTAAGGAGTCCTTGGGTGCCAGGCATCATGGGCAGTGCTTGAGATTATACAAAAAAAGGATATAAACATTTTACTTCATGATGGGTCTTTTTGGGAGTTATCTGCTAAAACACAGAGGTTGTTTTAGATAATCTTTAAAAATGGTTACCACATCCCATTTTCCCCCTTATCTCATAAATCTTAGAATGCCAGGCCAACACAGCCTGATTATGCCATAGGTGCTTAATAAATGTATTAAATAAATAAATGAAAGAACCTAGCAGGAGTCAGAGGTGGTTCATGGTAGGGAGGGAGAAGGAAAAGGCCAAGAACTAAAAAGGAGTGGAAAAAGGAAAAATGTGGAGCAAGAAAGCAATGGGCAAAAAAGGGAGTCAGCAGATGCTGATCAGTAACGAGGAGAGTAGAGAGAAGGAATGGAGATGGCTGCAGATGATGGAAAAAGCAACAAAGGAAAACTGAGTGTCTGGGAAGCTTGGATTTTAAAAAGTGAAATGACTTATGAGGTAAATTCAGATATTACATACTAGCCATGCCAGGAGGCCCCTGCTTAGGAGATGGAGATGATCAATGACTGCTGAGAATCTTTGTGGACTAGTATCAAGGTGTATTTATTGCATGGGTACAATAAATGCACACGGCATCTTCTTAAGGATTACTACAATAACAGATAAGACAGGCCTTGCCCTCAACAAGGTTACAGTCCAACAGGGAGAAAAGCTAGGCCAGGGACTCAGATAAAATGATGCCAGGTAGAATGTAATCAGCCCCTCTGGAGGTGCAGTGAACTGGTATTGAGAAGAATTAGGGACAAGAAAATCATATGAAGTCATGAGGCTCAAGAAAGACTATGGCGGGAGGGCCATGAAGATAATGGATAGGATTGCACCAGGTATTTTAAGGTGACAGGATAAAGAACCACAAGAGACCAAGAAGCAGATGGCACAGTGAGTGGTCCAAGTTAGTTCCAGTAAAAGGGGTGTATGGACTGTTAGGGGTGTGGAGACATGGCCAGTATGTCTTGAAGTCACACTGTGAAACAAATCTAGATTGCCCTACTGAGGTGCTGAAACTCCAGGGAAGCAATGGGAAGCAAGTGAAGGATTTTTCTCTGTGTAGAGAAATCAGCATTAGAAATGATTCCCAGGCAGGATGACTGGGCAGAAAGAAGTAAGTCAGAGTAAGAAGATGGCTTGTGCAGGTTGAGGCAGTTTGGTTCTGGAGAGACCAAGAGGCCATTTAGGTGTTGCCCGTCAGCCAGTAGGAAAATCTGGCACAGATACAGGCTGAGTCCTCTCCCAAGACCAGGCAGATAGCATGAGGTTCTGGTCATTCATTCCCTCAGGGGATAGCGACCTAGAAAGGACGGGAGGAAAAGACCAGCCAAAGAGAAGGCAGCCAAGAGGAAAAGTCACAGAAAACAGCCACGTAGGCAGGAGTTTCAGTACAGAAATTATAGCCAGTGTCTTGGAATCCGGAACGTGTGCGTTTGAACCCGTGGCCCAGCTAGTCACAGTTAGCAGGGGGGATTCGAAGAATTTTTGGGTCTGTTTCTTACATGTGAAATGGGAATGAGTTCGATCTCAAGGGTCGAGGGCATTTGCTGAGAGAAATTCTTAGGACCAGGTTTGCACAAAGTAGAGGCCATGTGGTGAACAGGGGCCTGAAAGAAGGAACAAAAGGGGTTAGAATTCTTCCCCTGGGGAGCGTCCAGAAATGGGTGGCAGGGACCCCCAGGAAGTCCAAAGCCTTTCCTTTTGTAGAATGCCTTGCGAGGCGCTCACTGTAGTTGGGTGAGCTCACTGTAGTTCTCACCGCTTCCCTCCTCCCCCCAAGTCAGTTAGCACAAGAGCCCATCCCGCTGCGCCTCCAGACAGCAAACTCCCTCCCCTCCGCTTCCCGCTCCGCTCCCACTCCAGCCAGTCCGTGGAATGGGCCAGACGCGCATGCGCCTTCCCGCGCCCCTCCCCAGCTTTCCACGTTTCACTTTTCTCCCTTTTCCGCCTCAGCTCCAGCTCCGCCGCCACGATTGGCCAGCCGACCTCCTCGTCTCGGCCAATAAACGCTGCCCTCTCGTCCCCGTGTTACTGGGTAGAACAAAACAAAAACAAACAGAGCGAGAGGGGCCAGAGACGCTCCGAAGCGGCGGCAGAGGCGGAGGAGCAGGGTCGGGGCCGGCAGACCGGGGAACTGGGCGAGCAGCGGCGGTGGCCCGAGGGGTCAGTACCGGAGGGCGCGGCTCGCACGCTCAGGAAGACTGCCCCTTTTCTCTTATCCCCCGTCCCTCCTCGGAGGGAGCCGCACGTTGACTGGGGGAAGGGGCGTGAGGCCGCAGCCTGGTCTGGTTAGGGCCGGCGGGGCGGGGGGTCTGGCCACCTCCTCAATTCCCAGCAGGTCTGGCCGCACTCGCCTAACGCTTCGGACCGCGGAGAGGCGGCCCGGGTTCCCTCGGGCTGGGCCCAGCCGGGAGCGCGGAGGCGCGGGCCGGCCCCTTCCCGGCGCCCCCTCCCCGCTTAGCGAGGCGGGCGGGGCGCTAGCGGCGACCCCCAGAAGAGGTTTAATTTGGGGGGCGAAAGTTGGGAGGTGTGGTTCCGGCGGGACTGAAATCCTGTCGGGGAGGTTTGCGCCCTCTCCGCCCTCTTCCCGCTGGAGTCCTCTGAGGAGGCGGCCCCCGGCCCCGGCCGCCGCGGCCCGGCACCTCTCGGAGGCCGGCTGGGGGCTGCGGAGGGCGGACCGGGCGCCCGCGGGGACGGCCCGCGCTCTGGTCGGGGTCGCTGGGAGGCGGACGCGGGCCCTCCGGCCTGCCCTGCTCAGACTTTGGCGCGCCCCTCCGGCAAAGGCTCTCTCTTTTTTTTTTTTTTACTTTAGGTAAAATATCTCCCAGAGAAAACAAAGGCTGGAAGGGAGCCCCCTTTCTGTGAAACGCTTGCTGTGTCCGCTGCGTTTGTCAGTTTGGGGCTGTTACGTACGTGCAGATTGTTGCAAGAGCTTCAAACTGTCTGCAGACATGCACTGCGCCCGTCCCCGGGGCCCTAGTGAGAAGTGACCGCGCAGCCCACAGCGGTGTAGTGTCCGCAGATGATGAAAACGAGCAAAAATGCGGCCGGTGTGTGTGTGTATGTTGGGAGGGGAGGTTACAACCTGTTTTTAACTTGTATTTTTACTGTTAATTTTCATTTTTTTTTTTTTAAAGATACCACTGCAGGTGTGTTGTAAATTTAATTATGGGGATTTATACCTTTAATATTCCTTCATTATCGGTTTCTTGAATTCCCGAGCATCTCAGCAGACATCTTTGAATTATAATTGATCTTTCTATAGAACTCGTGGAAGGAAAAATAATCGTTAGGACTGCAAAAATAAATGCCCATCAGATGTTCACTGTAGTGCTCACATTTACATTATTGTGGTGGAATGCTTGTAGCTGGTTTTAAGTTGCTAATTAGCTGTGATTGTAGCCCACGAATGACTACAGGTAATTTTCTAGTTAACAAATGGCCTATCTAAACTTCACTCCGCAAAATGTCAGAGTAATTTATGAGGTATTTCTCAGGAAATAGATTTTGGCCGGGGGAGGGGGGGAGACTCGTTGTTGTACGGAACTTGGCAATTGAATACTTCTGATCGTATGTTTCTGTGTGACACACTGGAGAAAAAGGATATTTAATTTTAGCCCTCATTTTTTCCCCTAACGTGTTTGTGTACTTTTCTCATTGAAAATTAATGTTTGTGGGTTAGTATAGAAGGAAATGGGGTTGAGATTTTGTTGCTTTACATTTTCTTGTGTGGGGCAAGAATCTTTAGGATTTTAACGATTCTTAATAAATTGGGGGGGGGAACTACTATTTTGAAGACAGTGAAAACATGGAACATATCTTTATCCTTCTCTAAACTCTTAAAAAATTTTGGTTGCTATCAAAGGTGACTTGAGTTCTTCATCACGTCATCATTGCCTAAAGAAACACAAAGATTTTTTTTTGTTAGGATTACTTAATAAATTAACTTGATAGCCATTATTTGATAATTTTGAGGGGGAGGTTTCTGACTGAATGCCTTCTGTTTAACAGTTTAAAGTAATTACTGTTTTTAGTGTTTGGAAAGCATTATTTAAAAATTTGATTCAACAGTGGTAGGCTATGTGTTAGTAAGCTGCTTTCTTTTAACCCTAAAAAGGAATCTTCTGGTAGGACATTAAAATCTTAACATTGAATTACCGCAAACAGTGCTGGATTTGGAAGGTTTGTCCTAGTTCTGTATTAGTTCTAGTTTGGATTTCTAGTAATGGCTCTTCCACTGCCTAGCTGTCTCCTTGGATGAGATTACCTATGAATTTAACTGTGTGCAAAGTGGAACACCTCTATCTCAAGATTGTTCTGTAAGGTACATGAATAAATAATATAATACATGTAAAATTATTTTTGAATTATAAAAGCATTATAAACATCAGTTGTAATTATTACCTCTTTTATTAGCTGAATTCCTCAGAAAATACAGAAAATACTGGTAAGGATTATATTTTCATCAAGAATGAAAAGGACTTTTTAATGTAACTTAAGTTAAACATGTGATGTTATTTCTTTCTTGTGTGATTCAGACACTGAAAGGAAACACAATGTAGCATTTTAGCCTTGGAAGACACAGGTGTTTAGATTCTCAAACCATTTTTGTTCATATAGCTGTGTGAATCTCTATATACATATTTTTAAGATTAATTTTTTTCCTAAATCCAGAGTTGGTGGGAATTATAGTACTGAAAAGTGATTAGATAGAATCACACATGTCAGTTTATTATGAATAGAATACGCAGAGTGATTTCACCTTCTTCTGAAGCAATATGATAGCATTTTGGTAGTCTTCAGGACTGTGCCTTATTAAGAAACTTATAATTTTAGCATAAGGTATATTTGTTTTTGTTTCACAAAATCTTTCCTGGAAAAAAAGGATATAAACTAATAAGATGTTAACAAATGATAGTATATATTGAGGAATTTAAAAGTCACTTTCACCTTTGAGTCCCAGGGCCATTGTATATCATTGTTATCCTAAAATGACATCTAATAGTAATTTATATGAAAATATGTGTTTTTCCTCTAATTTATTAGACATTTTCACTAATTTGTGCATTTTATTTTTATTTTTTTTTTGTTTTGAAATAGGGTCTCACTGTGTTGCCCAGACTGTTCTTGAATTTTTGGGCTCAAGTGATGCTTACACTTCAGCCTCTTGGGTAGCTGGGACTGCCAGTCCCTGGCTTAATTTGTGAGTTTTGTGAGAAACATGGTTGTAAATGCTTGCATATCCTACCTATATGACTTAAACAAATAGGCACTTAAGTACTCTAAACCAGTGTTTAAAAAATATTTCCAGAGAGATTCTGAAATCCTATTTGGTTATGCCTTCTGTTAATGTATATATTTTAAGAACTATTTTGATAGTCTTTCTTTAGAATTACATTGGATCTGTATCTCTAAGTTAATTGTCAAAAAGTAACCTTGCAGCATTAATAATTTTTAAGGCATTTTGAGACTGAGGTTTGAAATGTTCAGATGCTGTGTCATCGTACTTAATTCCTTTCTAAGATAGGTCAGTTTAAAAAAAAATAAATTTTTCAGATATAAAAATAATATGCTAATTATAGAAAAAGCTTTAAAAATTTTTTCCCTGTCTCAGTCTTAATAGGTAATGAAGTGGCAGTTCTGTCTCAGCTTTCATATAATGCTGGGGTGTGCTTTACATTTTCTTGTGGGGGGAAAATATAACACGGTCTTGTGCTATTCTTGATTAACCAAAACTGTATTTATATTTTGGAGTAGTTCTCATAATTCATTGGTAGAGAACCATCCCCCAGGATTCATGTTGCTATAGATGTATATCAGATTAATTTTGAGTGCTTGGTATTCCTAAAAGATTTTTTGGGGGGATGTATTTCTTGATATAAAAATGTATAGCAAATATCTTTGAACTCCAACTAAAGGGGTGCTTTATCATATATGAGAATTTGGGTTCTTTAGACTCATAAATTTGTTGAGAAGATTGGAACCAAATATTAATTAGGGTAAGTTGTCTTTGAAAGGAAAGTGAAGTTTTTTTTTTTAATGGAATTACATGGATTTTTTTACAGTGTGCTTAAGTAAATTGAATTTAGCTAAATCATACCAGTTTAGAAAATGCTTATGCTTTTTAATCTTCTTTTCAAAAAATAGATTCTAAAGGAAGACTTTCATTTGGTAATTTGTTTAATCAGTGCAAGTGAAATTAAGAAGCAATGGATGTAGAAAATGAGCAGATACTGAATGTAAACCCTACAGGTAAGTAATAGTAAGTGTATCTTAAACCTTGATTGTCTGGTGAGCAAGCTTTAGGCCATTCCTTAGTTTATGAAAACATGATAGTAAAATCATGTTTACGTTAAATACTAACTTATTAATGCTATAAGACAACTGGTAATATTTTTAAAATCAAATTTGTGATTCTTTTTTTTTTTTTTTTTTGAGACAGATGTTCAGGCTGTCGCCCTTGGTAGAGTGCTGTTGCATCACAGCTCACAGCAACCTCCAACTCTTGGGCTTACGTGATTCTTCTGCCTCAGCCTCCCAAGTAGCTGGGACTACAGGCGCCTGCCACAATGCCTGGCTGTTTTTTTTTTTGTTGTTGTTGTTGCTGTTGTTGCAGTTGTCATTGTTGTTTTAGCTGGCTGGGCCAGCTTCAAACCCACCAGCTTCGGTGTATGTGGCCAGCGCCCTACCTATTGAGCTACGGGCGCTGCCCAAATAAATTTGTGGTTCTTTTAGGAAATCCATCACACATTCTATTTTTTTGTCTGTCCTTTCATATTCCATACATTCTTATTCTCCACTATTTATAATAAAGTACAGGCAGTCCCTGAGTTATAAATACCTGATTTATGTACAACTTGCACTTAATGGAGGCTGTTATTGGTAAATATACCTGTTCCATCTTTTCTACAAATTCAACTTAAGAACAAACCTATAGAACAGTAGTTCTCAACCTTCCTAATGCCGCAGTAATTTTCATTCACAGGCTGAGAAACACTGCTACAGAACCTATCTCATTGTAACCTGGGGACTGCCTGTATATAGTACAGAATGGAGAAAAATAGTGAACTAATTTACTAATATTCACACATGGGCTAGTGGTTTCTATAATATAAATTATTACTGGTATCTTTGCCCTTTCCTAATTTAATTATTTATATATTTTAAATTACCTATGGTATTTTTCCTAATTTTCCATGGTGCTCGAATAGCACATTATTATCATAAAAATTAACATGGTTTTCTGGAATAGATGACCAAAAATGTTGAGTAATTTAAGACAGCACAGCTTCAAATGTATTTATAGCTTTAGGATAATCTCCCCAAAGAGTTAATTAGGATTGTGCAATATCTGAATATTGAGAATGTTTGATAATGGTATATTTTTAGATAATTCTTTGCCTTATAATTTTATTAATATTGAAAGCTCTCAATTTTTAAATAGACATATTTCATGATTAAATACTACAGCTTTATTTCTTCAGTGACTTTAATTCACAATTATGTACAACATAGTTTTCTTTGATCTAAGCAAACACTTTGCAATTGAAACTTTGTCTTTTCTGTACAAAACCTGATGTAAAGTATGCTAGAAAATTAGAGTTGAAAAATCACATAATTAATGATTATTTCTGTGTTGCTATGTACGATAGCTGTATGAATACTTGCTTTTTAAGGTTACAAATAGGTAATTTGTCCCTTCTTAATTGAGTTTGGATGGTAATAATACAATTTAAGAATATGATTGGCATAGTGGCTCATGACTATAATCCTAGTACTTTGGGAGGCTGAGGTGGGAAGATTACTTGAAGTAATCTTTGAGACCTGAAGCACATGATGAGACCCAGTCTCTATAAAAATTACAAAACATAGCCAGGCATGTTGGATGGCACACACTCATATTCTCAGCTACTCGGGAGGCTGAGGCAAGAAGATTGCTTGAGCCCAGGAATTTGAATTTGCAGTGAGCTATAACAATGCCCCTGCACTCAAGCCTGCATGACAGAGTGAGACCCTGTCTCCAAAAACAAAAGAATGAATTTTTTTTACACATAGGTGATTTCTTCTTTTATGTGCTGTCTGATGTGATGATAACCACTAGCCATGTCTAGTTGAGCTTATGAAATGTAGGTCCTCGGAATTGAGATGAAGGTGAAATATTTCTATATTGATTGCATGTTCAAATGATATTGTGGTTATATTAGATTAAATATATTAAAATTAATTTTATTTGTTTCTTTTTACTTGTTAATTGAGCTACTAAAAAATTTAAAATCTCATCTGGCACATGTTTTATTTCTGTTAGATAGCACAGTTTTAAGATTTAGACCTTTGGTTTTCTGACTTCAGTAAAACCTAGTACTAATCCTGTTCTTGGTGCCCATGCATAATACTACTTAAAATAAAAGATTGTTCTTTGGGCTTGGCGCCTGTGGCTCAAGTGGCTAAAGCGCCAGCCATATACCCCTGAGCTGGTGGGTTTGAATCTAGCCCGGGCCCACCAAACAACAATGATGGCTGCAACCAAAAAATAGCCAGATGTTGTGGTGGGTGCCTGCAGTCCCAGCTACTTGGGAGGTTGAGGCAGAAGAATTGCTTGAGCCCAGGAGTTGGAGGTTGCTGTGAGCTGTGATGCTACAGCACTCTACCCAGGGCGACAGCTTGAGGCTCTGTCTAAAAAAAAAAAAAATTGTTCTTTGATATTTCACTAGGCCTAAAGCAAGACCCTCTTGCAATGAATTCTTCCTATAGCAAATAGTTCAAATCAGGGAGACTAGTATACTAATTCTAGCTTCTTCCTTTAACTAGCTTTGCTACTTTAGTTCCCTCATGAGTAAAATTAGGGTGTAAATACCCTCTGTATAGATTTTTTTGTATGATTTATTATATTGTATATATGTCAAGCCTGTGAAGCACAGATTTATAATATATGAAAATATACTTAAAATATTATTCTAATTACCACTTACTAGACACCAGTAATTGAGATGTGATTGGTACTGTGGTCATATAATTTGGAGTGGATACTATTGAGATGTTAGAGAATTCAGAGAGGGAATTTAATGCACAGAAAATTTTGAATTTACTACATTCCGTACTCATGATTTTTTATGCTTTTTATTTTGGTTTTCTTAAAGTTAGATCAGTAGTGGTTACGGGATTCCAAAATTTAGGTGAGTGAGTATGAATAGCAAAATATAAAAAGGCAATTGATGAAAACATGGGTTAAAAATGATAAGGTCAGATATATAAATTATACTGTGAGAGAATGAATGCTTGCTGCACACACAAACATTTGAAAGATGTTAAAATAGTTGAAGAAAAACTCATGGGAAATAGATATGTTTGAGTTGAAGGACAGTTTGAAATATTTTATTACACTTTTAATTCCTTTATCTTGTGGATCAGTTTTGTGGTTCACAATATTGGTAAAGTAATGAAAGCACTATATTATAGGTAGATGTTTATTATATTTTCTCAACTTCCTAGTTATACATGAAAAAAATATGTAATTTGCCTGATCTCTGGTCTGTCTCCTTCCCCTTAAACTTTTATTTATTTCTCTTTATGTTCATTCCCTTGTTCATCTTCTCTGCCTCTTCAGCCATCAACTCAACACTGTTGTATTCTAACTTTATGTTTTCTATAATTACAATCATTTGAAATTCAAAATGTGGGGGTTTGAATCCTAGCCACAATCATTTCTAAGTATGTAACTTCTCTTTTAAACACCTTTCTTCTGTAAAATGTGGATAAACAATTTCTTTATAGAGCTTTGTGTGGTTTATAGGCTATGTATGTAAAGTGCCTAGTATAGAACCTAGGATGGTAGCATAGAACCTAGTTGATCTAATAGGTAATAGTAATACTATTGGTAATGATAAAAGAAGCAGTGGTAGTGCTGCTACTGGTAGACCACAGCTTATTACTACTACTAGTTATTATGATGTCCCAAAGTTACCCTCCTAACACTGGCTTCTCATCAGTCCAGAAGCTTGGCACCTTTTTTACTCTTCTTTAATCCAAAATCTATTTTGCTTAAAAGCCCTGTATCTTTTTCTTTAAAAGTGTCAATATTATTTATTCCATGGTTGTTATCCTTGCCCTTTTCCAATAAGCTTGTGACTGAATTATAGCAGCACTTTTTAGCTGCCCTCCCACTTTAATTTTCTCTTTTGTGTAATATACTCTGTATTCTTTTGCTAAAATAATTTCCCATCTCCTACCTATGATTCTAAATCTAAGTTCTGACTGTTTGAGTGTGGGGGTGATCAGCAGCAATTCTGGTGAGGTTAAGTAGGCACAAGATCAAAAATGAACCTGGGTTACAAAGTAGAGTTTATACTTTATTCTGGCATAATGGGAATATCTTTATGAAGTGAGGACATGTTTTAAAAAATCCGTCTTCATTCAGTTTAGAGAATAATTTGAAGACTGAAGAAAGGGAAACTGTTCATGAGACTGAGATAATTTGGCTGTACTTTTTTTTTGTTTGTTTAAAACAAAACATTGCTAACTTGCTAAGTAAACATTCTTAAGGATAAAATTTCTTAACTTTCATCCTTTTTGTCAGAATTGTAAAGATTTTAACACATCTGTGCTTTTTCTTAGATAGATTAACATTTTTGGTTTCAGTATGTCTTAAAACATGTTAAAGCTCATGCACACATACCTGACATGTCTTAATTATGTTTTAGGCTTTTTTTTTTTTTTTTGAGACAGAGTCTTGCTCTGTCTCCCGGGCTAGAGTGCCATGGCATCAGCCTAGCTCATAGCAACCTCAAACTCCTGGGCTCAAGCAGTCCTCCTGTCTCAGCCTCCAAAGTAGCTGGGACTACAGGTGTGCTACCATACCCAGCTAGTTTTTCTGTTTTTAGGAGAGATGGGGTATTGCTTTGCTCTGGCTAGTCTTAAACTCCTGAGCTCAAGTGATCCTCCCTCCTTGCCCTCCCAGAGTGATGGGATTACAGATGTGAGCCACTGTATCTGACCTATTTAGTATATTTAAAGCCATTTGAGTGATTTATCTCTGATGTTAGTTAATGAACAAAACTCTGGCCCAGTGTAACCAACTTAGTAGCCTTTCTGACTTAAAAAGTTATCAGAGCAAAGCCAGGTGTCTCCACATGATCTCCATGGACATCTGAATTGATAGTTATGAAGGGTACTGGGAATACAAAGAAATACAGTGCAGTAGTTTCTCCTTTGAGGCTTATGACTTAGTTGGAAAAGAAAGACTGCTACATAGAAAGAAACAAAAGGGATTTCCGTGATGAGTTAAGTAAACAGTATGTGCGTATTTAGAGTTGTTAGAGAAGTTTTCACGAAGGGTTTAAGACTCGAGCTGCAACCAAAGGATTTTAATAACCAAAAAGAGCAGCAAGGATGACATTCTAAGTAGGGAGACTGTTGGGAGCTCTAGATATGTTGATCTATTTTAGGAGATAAGGTACCAACCTTATATAGACTGGAAGACTTTCAGAGGGTCTAAGTTTGTGAGTCAAGTTTGGGGAGATTGGCTCGGCGCCTGTGGCTCAAGTGGCTAAGGTGCCAGCCACATACAACTGAGCTGGCGGGTTCGAATCCAGCCCGTCCTGCCAAAGAACAATGATGTCTGCAACCAAAAAATAGCTGGGTGTTGTGGCGGGCACCTGTAGTCCCAGCTACTTGGGAGACGGAGGCAGGAGAATCGCTTGAGCCCAGGAGTTGGAGGTTGCTGTGAGCTGTGATGCCACAGCACTCTACCCAGGGCAACAGCATGAGGCTCTGTCTTAAAAAAAAAAAAAAAAAAAGTTTGGGGACATTAATTAGGACTTTGAGATGATAGCTTTTATGGAAAGCAAGCTTTATTTTGAAGGCAGTGAAGCATCAGCATTGAGCTCAACAAATATATGTGAGATCACCTGTTTGCCAAATGGCTTTTTAGACTCTTCTGGATTATTAATTTTTCCTGAGTATAATTGATCCATGGGATGTTTGGCAAGTCATTTAAACACTCTTAGCCTTAGTTTCCTTGTTTATATACATGTTATAATAATTAACTGCCTTACTATAGGTAAATGATTAAGTGTTCAGCATAGCACTTGATAAATAATAGTAGGTATTCTAAAAATATTAGTTTATCTCCTTCTCAAGATCCTTTGTCTTTTCTTAGTATCTTTAATTGCTTAACTGTCTTAGATCACAAAAGTCTAAAGGTTTTCTATTTGGTCTTGATAGTAACATAGATTTTCTGATCTAAACCCATGAAATAACATGCTTCTTTCACTAAACTTTTTATTAGTATTTCCTTAGTTTACTTGCTTTGATAATGTAAAAAGTAATCCTATTTAGTTATTTATTAGACTGCTAATTAACCTACAAAAATGGTAAATTCATATGTAATCCAACCTGATCTAATTTACGATTATATCTGTATCTATTGTATAGTCATATACAGAAGATACTTAAAATAACTTAGAATTTTATTTTCTTTTTAAGATCCTGATAATTTGAGTGACTCTCTTTTTTCTGGAGATGAAGAAAATACTGGGACTGAGGAAATAAAGAATGAAATAAATGGAAATTGGATTTCAGTATCCTCCATCAACGAAGCTAGAATTAATGCCAAGGCAAAAAGGCGACTGCGGAAAAACTCATCCCGAGACTCTGGCAGAGGAGATTCAGTTAGTGATAATGGAAGTGAAGCCCTTAGAAGTGGAGTAACTGTGCCAACCAGCCCAAAGGGAAGGTTGCTTGATAGGCGATCCAGATCTGGGAAAGGCAGGGGACTACCAAAGAAAGGTTAGTATTTACCGTGTACAAAAAATGAGGAAATACCATGTCTGAAAAATAAGAAAAAAACAAGTGGAAACAAATGGGGGAAATAATCTGGTTTCTATGCTGTGATTTCCTTGTTCTAGGAATGAGAAATATTTAAACCTTTTATTGGGTTTATGGTTTGTATATATTAGTAATTTGAGGACTATCCATTTTTTAAAAGTTTATCCTGGCTTGGCGCCAGCCACATACACCTGAGCTGGCGGGTTCGAATCCAGCCCGGGCCCCACCAAACAACAATGATGGCTGCAACCAAAAAAATAGCCGGGTGTTGTGGCGGGCGCCTGTAGTCCCAGCTACTTGGGAGGCGGAGGCAGGAGAATCGCTTGAGCCCAGGAGTTGGAGGTTGCTGTGAGATGTGATGCCACGGCACTCTACCCAGGGCGACAGCTTGAGGCTCTGTCTCAAAAAAAAAAAAAAAAGTTTATCCTTTTCTTTGAGCAGGTTTAGTTTTCTTGAACAGAACTCTTTATCTTTTGTCTCCAGCAAAATAAATACTGGTATTTTTCTCAGTTATGAGTTGTGCAGGTATTCTTTACCTTTGTTTGAAAGGAGTCAGAAATTCATCATACTTTTTATCTAATGAATCTAATTAAGTTCATTGTTAATAATAAATATGAATTTGATCGGTAATGTTTGGATCAGAATTTTAATTTTTTCGTGGGTTTGGTCTGGAGTTCTCTTCAGCTTTATTTATTTTGGGTTTTGGAAGGGTTTGGTCTATTTCAGTGCTTCATCCCCAGCAGGTAAAGTACTTACTAGCACATGGTAGATACTTTAGTATTTCTTGAATGATGAGGGGTTTGTAAGTTTCTGTCTATAGTAGGATTTTGATATGATTTGGAGATTTCATCAGCTCCTGAATGGTGGGAACTTTCCTAGGTTTCTTGTAAAATGTTTTTGTGATCTGTCAGAAATTATTTTTGTTGAATAGCTCTACAGTCATTGTTTGTATCAAAATGGAACCTAGTTGTTAGGTTTTTGTGTTGGTTTGATGGCAAGGGTTATACTTTTAGGTTCAAAATAAGAACCTCCAAAAAAAGAAATGTTAGTAACATGGTAAGGGTTCTGGAAAATATAATATAAAAATAATATAATGTCTTTTTAAAAACATTTCAGTAAATTCATGTAAAAAAGGAACTTTGTAAGTTGGAATCATTAAACTTCTGTTGGTTGGTTTGTATATAGTAGTAGGAATAATTTTTCAGTGCAGTTAATGCTTAAAAAGCATTTACTTAATTGTAAATAATTTTTCTCTTGTTGAGCTTTTTTTTTTTTCTTTTTTTAAACACAGGGTCTCACTATGTTGCCCAGGCTGGAGTGCAGTGGCTCCGTCTTAGCTTATTGTAATCTTCATCTCCTGGGATCCTCCCATCTCAGCCTCTGTAGTAGCTAGAACTATAGTCATACACCACCATACCCAGCTAATTTTTTAATCTTTTGTAGAAACTTGGTCTTGCCATGTTCCACAGGTTTGTCTAGGACTCCTGGCTGTAAGTGATGCTCTTACCGCAGCCTCCTGAGACATTAGGATTATAGGTGTGAGCCACCACATCCAGCCCCCTTGGTCAGTTTTCTGTGCCACATTTCACTGGCTCACCATGTTTCTTTTTGTTTTGGTCCCAAGAAATGTCAAGTAAAATTTAGAACTCAGCTGCAATATCATCTCTCTTGAGGTCCTTAGTATAGCTATTTTTTTGGCTTTTTAATTTAATTTTACTTTTATTCTAAAACATCTGCCTTTTTGGTTTTTAATTTTATACGCTATTTGAACTTGGTATTTTGGAAATAGATTATAAAATATACACAGTCTTATTGAAAAAATAGTCTGAATAGAAAGACTAGTGGGGGAAAAATGGAAAAAAACTAGCAGAGAAATTACTTCTTTCTAAGCTGTTATTTAGCATCTGAATACTTAATCTATTTCATATTTCAATTAAAATTTATGAACTTTATGCTCTTTCCTTTCTCAATTGTAAACTTTTTCAGGTGGTGCAGGAGGTAAAGGTGTTTGGGGTACACCTGGACAGGTATATGATGTAGAGGAAGTAGATGTGAAAGATCCTAACTATGATGATGATCAGGTATCATTATTTTACTTTTTTACATATTTAAAATGTTTACAAACTTTTTTGACTTCATGTTTATGATTTACTCATGCATTTGTCAAATCATATGTATATAATGTATTTATACTCTTTGGTTACCAATTTACCAATTTATATACACACATACACCCACACACATACATAGTAAATATCTAACTCATATATATATATGTTCATTATTTTCAGATTGTAAAGTTAATTTTGGGTTAGAAAACAAAGTTAACAGATAATAATGTGTGCATTATTTCACTCGGTTGCTGAAGTGAGTCAAAAGCAGATCTCTTCTAGCTCCTGAGGAAGCCAAGGCAGGAGGATCCCTTGAGCCTGGAGTTTGAGGTTGCAGTGAGCTAAGGCGATGCCACTGCACTCTAATATGGGTAACAGAGTGATGAGACCCTGTCTTAAAAATAATAAATTAAAAAAAAAAAAAAAACACTCCAAAAAAAGAAAACAAAAAAAGAAATCCAAAATGTAGGTTATACAAATTCATTTAGTATTAAGTTGATCATTTTTTCCGTGAATTCTGTTGAGTTAATATAGTTTCTTTTTATAGTAATGATAGTTGAGAAAAAGTATATCTTCTTTTGAATACCTTAAGAGTTAATAGATAATTAGGTTCCTTTTTAATATACTGTTTAGAATGGGAACTATATGGTAAGTTTTGTTTTGGGAACATTTGCATCTTTTTTCTCAGAATAATTAAATTTCTAATAGATTTTGCAGTGAATTTTTAATGTTTTTAATATAAATTTTTAAAGTTGATAGAATAGTATAATTAACCTGCTTGTATTCATTTCCCAGCTTTACCAACTTCAGTAATTATTAACTCATAGACTATCTCGTTTCATTCTATACATGCATTTACTCTATCCTGTTGCCCTCCCTTACCCCCACCATGTTTTGAATTATTTTGAAGCAAATTCTGATATTACGACATTTAAAAAAAATACTGTCTTTACATAAGGTAAGACACAATGACGAGAATATTAGACAGAAGAATATCAGGATATATGCCAGGTTGTTTTATTGTGCATTGTTTGTAAATATGTATTTACCTATTTTAACTAATAGTTGGACATGGAAATATTTCTAAGAGAAAATGAAGAATTGTATATTTAAAATATTTAAAAGAATATGAAAAACATTTAATATATTAAAATTATATATAAAATTTAATTTTAAAAATTAAAAATATATTTAAAAATACACTTATGTATTTATATATTATATATAATTATAATTATACATTTAATACTATAGAATCTCTGCTAAAATGTTTTTATTTATTTTTTGAGACAGAATCTTAAGCTGTTGCCTTGGGAGAGTGCCATGTGTCATAGCTCACAGCAACCTCCAACTCTTGAGCTTCAGTGATACTCCTGCCTCAATTTTTCTATTTTTAGTAGAGATGGGGGTCTTGCTCTTGTTTAGGCTTTTCTCAAACCTGTGAGCCCGGGCAGTCTACCTGCCTCGGCCTCCCAGAGTGCTAGGATTACAGGCGTGAGGCACCGCGCCCAGCCCTCGGCTAAACACTTACTGATCTTTCAGATGTATCTTGTTAGACTAAGGCCAGTCACAAGCTGTAAAGACTGTAGTACCCCTTCACCATGGTTTCACTTGGTGAGGTTTCTCAGTGATAATTGTAGAAGTAATTTGTAAATTTTAAATTGTGTGCCTTCTGAGTAATGTGATAAAATCTCCCAATATCTAGTTCTATACCACCCCATCCTGTCCATCCTTTTGTCTAGCATATCCACACTATATATGCCACTCACCTAAGAACCTGAGAGTCACTTAGTAACCATCTTATTTATCAGATTGAAAAATGTTACTTACAGGCTTCAATAACTATCTGTAGTTTTCAGGTATCCGCCGGGGGTCCTGAACATATACCCTATAGTTAATGGGGTTCTACATTTCAGAGCTTTTCTGTAGGGGAAAAAGGGATGATTTGCTGATGGAAATTAATCTTATTTTTTGAAATAAGGAGTGCTTTTCCTTGGAGATTTTTCACTTACTACAATATTGATCTGGCTGGGCACAGTGGCTCATGCCTGTAATGCTAGCAGTAGGCTAAGGCAGGAGGATCCCTTGAGTTTTTGGAGTTTGAGACCAGCCTGAGCAAGAACAAGACCCAGACCCCATCTCTACTAAAAAAATACAAAAATTACCCATTGTTGTGATGGGCACCTGTAGTCCCAGCTACTTGGGAGGTGGAGGCAGGACAATTGCTTGAACCAAGAAGTTTCAGATTGCTGTGAGCAAGGGTGATGCTACGGCAATCTAGCCTGGGCAACAGAGTGGGGCTATCTCAAAAAAAAAAGAAAATTGATCTTTATTATATGTTTACTATGATAATCATAAAGTCTTTGTTTCCTGTTTTTTTTTTGTTTGTTTTTTTTTTGAAATTACATTTTAATGAAGATAACCGTGTATGATAGGAAACTATCATAAAGCTTTTTGGTCACTGAAGATTGGTTTTGAGAGAGATGTAAAAAAGTAACAGAATATAAAGGGGATATAGGAACAAGTCATATTTTGCTGTGGTTAGTGCTTCTAGTCTGTATATTGATTTATTGTATTCAGATTTTGTAAAAGAGCAATGACATATATTTATTTTTATATATGGTTAAAACATGTGGCATATCTTTATCTTACTCGAAATAAGGATTATTAACTAGTTGAATATAAAACTGTACAATACTTTAAGTTTACCTGAATTTTGTTCTTTGAAACTCTTTTCCTTCCCCTCACAGGAAAACTGTGTTTATGAAACTGTAGTTTTGCCTTTGGATGAAAGAGCATTTGAGAAGACTCTAACACCAATCATACAGGAATATTTTGAGCATGGAGATACTAATGAAGTTGCGGTAGGTTTAAAGTTACAAGTATAAGCCCGGTGCAGAGGCTCATGTCTGTAATTCTAGCACTCTGGGAGGATCCATTGAACTCAAGAGTTTGAGACCAGCTTTTTTCAAGAGCTTTTTTCTTCTACTAAAAATAGAAAAATTAGCTGGGTATTGTGGTGTGTGTCTGTAGTCCCAGCTACTTGGGAGGCTGAGGCAGGAGAATCACTTGAGCCCTAGAATTTGAGGTTGTTGTGAGCTAAGCTGATGCCATGGCACTCTGCCTGGGGCAACAGAGTGAGACTGTCTCAAAAAGAAAAAAGTTGAAGTATAATGTACTTAATATAGGAGAGAAAACACTGTTTAAGCAAAACATATCTAGAGTGATCTTGGGTCACTGAATAAGTTAGCACATTTTCTTTTGCTTAAACAAATTTCAAAGTAAGAAATGGGATAAAGTCCCATTATATTAACCAGTTGTTCTTATATTTAATGTTTGGGATCTGATGAAAACGATGTCATTTCCTTCCATGAAAAAATGGCACAAAATAATATTTGTATAAATCAATTTTTATAATTAAAAGAATTTATAATGTCTACCTTTATAATGAATAAAATATTTTGGCAATTTCAGGGTATTTGTGGACCTTCTGAAAACTCTTAAGAGACCTTGGTTAAAAAGACCTGACTTAATCATGCTTTGATAGTCATTTCGATGTTTAGGATTAAGATAAAATTTTTCTTAATTAAAAAAAAACAACCCACTGATACAAAGATTTAAAAAAGAAATGTATACAGAAACTAAGAATGAATTTAAGTGCTTTTGTTCATAAAGTAAATGTGGAATTGCGAAGTACCATTACTGGTCTAGTTTTGATTACTGAGTAGTAATACAGTTATAACTCTTAAAATTCAAAATGGATGGTCTTGATTTATTTGTCTGATACTATGAAGTTTATCTTTGGATTTTTAAGAGTTGAATATAAAATAAATATTTGTATAGTGCATACAATGTAGAGGAATTTGTGATAGATGATTCCTACCCTTTTGACAGTCAAGTGAAGGGAATGATATGTAAACAGTTATTAAACTATGTGAGACATTGTTATGTAATGGCAGAGACTGTTTAAATCTGGGTATCTGCTTAGCATAGGACCAACTGTGTATTGTCTATCTATTAACTAAGTAAGTAGTGCTATGAGCGGAGTGTTAATGGAAGCGTAAAATTGAGGGCAATAATAGAGGTGATTTGGAGCCATCCGAAGGAGTTTGGCTGTTAAAATGGTTGAAGATGGTTTTTCAGGAAGTGGTTATACCACGTCTGAAGGCAGTGAGTTAAAGTGTGGTTGAGGAAGATGAAATGGAGTTGAAAGAGGCTACTAACCAGGACACTAGTTAGGGGGCTGTGAAAATAGTTGTGGCACTCTCTTAGCAGTGCCACAACTGCTAAGAGATTTAAAGGGTCTGTATTATAGTTTATAGTCTGTATTATAGTTTATGGCCTGCAGGGTCAGATTGTCTGTACTCCATGTTCAGCTTGGCCACTGCAGCTTTATGCCCTCAGCCATTACTTAATTTTTCTGTGCTTTGGGCATGATAAGTATGATAATTTAATATTCAGAGGGTTATTTTGAGTATTAAATAATGTATATAAAGTGGCTGTTATGTTATGCCTGATAGTTTATAACTGGCTAGTAAGGATTAGTTGCTGTTACTATATTTTTAATAGGAAATTTTAACTTTACCCCAGCATTTAAAACTGATAATCCCATTTAAAAACAGTGATTTAAGGTCCTATTGTAAACTTCATATGAAAGTATAAAGTGAATTTTTATTTTACGAGAAAGCTTTGAATAAAAGTAGAGTAAAACAGCTTATGATCATATAAAATACATTTCTCTACAAATGCTCACAGAACAGTATTTCCAGAAATAATAGATAATAAGGCAGAGTTAGTTAACTTTTTACTAACTCTGGATTAATAATACTATGTAGCCTTTTTTTTTGAGGCAGAGTTACACTTTGTTGCCACAGGCTAGAGTTCTGTGGTATTACCCTAGCTCACAGCAACCTCAAACTCCTGCGTTCAAGAGATCCTCCAGCCTCACCACC
The DNA here is from genome assembly GCA_963574355.1 of Loris lydekkerianus. Lineage (NCBI taxonomy): Eukaryota > Metazoa > Chordata > Mammalia > Primates > Lorisidae > Loris > Loris lydekkerianus. The sequence goes on from CAUYPK010044311.1 coordinate 129,638, forward strand.
CTCCTGAGTAGCTGGGATTACAGGCATCTGACACAATGCCCAGATAATTTTTTTAATTTTAGTAGAGACAGGGTCTTGCTCTTTGTTCAAGCTGGTCTCTGAGCGCAAGTGATCCTACCACCTCAGCCTTCCAGAGTGCTGGAATTACAGGCTTGACCCCCACCCCCACCCCAATGCCCAGCTGATACTATGTAGCTCAGTGTGTAATGATGTCTTGGTCAAGGATTTTGACCACATGTACCACTGTGGTCCCATGAAATGATAATACCATATTTTTACTATACCTTTTGTATGTTTAGATACTGTGTAGGTATACAGATACTTAACATTGTATTGCAGTTGCTTATAGTATTTAGTACAGTAACATGCTGTATAGGTTTGTAGCCTAGGAACAGTAGGATATACTATGGCCTTGTTGTGCAGGAGGCTGTACCATCAAGGTTTGTATAAGTACACTGTGGTATCTGCACAATGATGAAAATGTCTAAATAACAAGTTTCTTAGACTGTATCCATATCGTTAAGGGACATATGGCTGTAGTTTGAATGTAATTCATGTTCTTGAGTTTAGTTATGTTTAGGCAGTTAAAAAAGCTTGACAGAGTGAATCAATATCTAATGTATATGTAGAAAAGGTTGATTTGTCTTATCTCCGAAAATAAGACTGCATCTCTTCTTATTTCCAGAGAGGGAGAGGTAAAGATAGATATAGATAAAAGCTTGATTTTGCAAAAAGTAAAATTTTATCAAACTCTAGGTAGTCACATACTTTTAAAAATTTTTTAAATTATTATTTTTTGAATAGGAAATGCTGAGAGATTTAAATCTTGGTGAAATGAAAAGTGGAGTACCAGTGTTGGCAGTGTCCTTAGCATTGGAGGGGAAGGCTAGTCATAGAGAAATGACATCTAAGCTTCTTTCTGACCTTTGTGGGACAGTAATGAGCACAAATGATGTGGAAAAATCATTTGATAAATTGTTGAAAGATCTACCTGAATTAGCACTGGATACTCCTAGAGCACCACAGGTTTGTATGAGTTATTTTGTTCTCTCACCCCCCCCCCCCATCCCCCATCTATACTCCTAACTGTAGAAATAATACCTGCTTTTAGAAAATTTTTGTAGATGAAAGGGAAATGGGTCCACATTTCACCCCCTCTTCCCTGCCATGCAAAAATAGCCCTCTAACATTTTGGTGTATTTTTTCAGTTAGCTTGTTTTCTTTCTTTCTTTTTTTTTTTTTTTAAATGTAGTCTTTATCATACTACAAATTCAGTTTTATACTATATGCTCTGTATAGTTTTTAGGTCATTTTTTTTTAACCATATATATGTTTTCTTTCTTTTTTTTATTTTTTGGAAGTTGATGAAGTTATGACTTTATTTTTACTTTAAAGGTTCTGACAGGCCTTGTTCTCAATACTGTGTAAACTGTAAATTACGATTGAGATTTTGTTTAGAGTCTTAAGCTGCCTTTATCAATTTGAATTTTTAGAGCCAGGGGTAACCAGTTTGTTTCTACAACTTTATGATCCAGTTTATGATGTATATACACATATTATGGTGCTTGTTCTGGGAAAAGCTCCAGGGACATTCTTGTACAGTAATGTAATATAGGACTGACTCTACTTACCAAGACTAAATTGTTAGGTCTGCTGAAAAGACATTCAGTGGTTTATCAGGCAGGTTAGAGAGTACAAAGAAAACAAAGAAAGTATAAGATGAATAGTTTGTCAAGCTATTATAACAAAATACCATAAGTGGTGACTTATAAACAACAGAAATTTCTTGCTCACAGTTTTGGAGGCTGGGAAGTCCAAGATCAAGGTACCAGCAGATTTGATGTCTGGTTAGGGCTTGGTACTCCTGGATGGTGCTTTCTCTATGTACTTACATGGCAGAAAGGCATATATGTATTTTCTATTATATGTAGTTAATCTGTTTTGTTAGTTAGAATTTTAAAAAATGTTATAATTGATGGAATTTGACTAAAGTTTATTATAAAAAGTCATAAATAAGATTTCCCCTGTGTAGCTTTGAAAATTATTTCCCCTGGCTCGGCGCCTGTGGCTCAAGAGGCTAAGGCGCCAGCCACATACACCTGAGCTGGAGGGTTCGAATCCAGCCCCACTGGCCCACCAAACAGCGATGGCTGCAACAACAACAACAAAAAAATAGCCAGGCATTGTGGCAGGTGCCTGTGGTCCCAGCTGCTTGGGAAGCGGAGGCAGGAGACTCACTTGAGCCCAGGTGTTAGAGGTTGCTGTGAGCTATGATGCTACAGCACTCCACCTAGGGCAACAGCTTGAGGCTCTGTCTCAAAAACAAACAAACAAACCAAAAAAAAAAAACTGAGGTAAGAGGACTGCTTGAGTCTAAAAGTTAGAGGTTGCTATGAGCTAGGACGCCATGGCACTCTACCCAGGGCAACAGCTTGAGACTCTGTCTCAAAAAAAAAACAAAAAAAACAAAAAAACAGAAAAGAAAATTATTTCCCGTGTTGCAATGAAATTATTGCTATTTATTTACCAACGTTAATATCTTTCCCTATGGCCATAAAGTGTATGTATTTACTTCTCAAACAGACCTTTATTCTTATACACTAAAGTTGTTTCCAATTTTTATTATAATACTATGAACATACTTTCATATAAATATTTCTACATGTTTTTTCTCCATAAGACAAATTCATTTAACTGTCTTTCTGTGGACAGTTTTTTGAGAAAACCTAGTTCATTGTCTTTTTAGAAAAGAGGCTTTGAGATACTCATTTAACCAATACTTTTGATTATGTACTATGAATTATGCAGTGAGCAAAGTGTTGGGGATTCAGTAGTGAGCAAAACAGATGTGGCACTTAACTTGAAGGTAAAGAGGTGGAAGTGATGTTTGACATAATCCTTACTAATTGGTGTTTTTTTGATATTCCAGTATTTATGGGTAGTACTGTGTATTCAACCAGTCTTCACCATTTATATATTTAAAAATTAGGTCCTGGCTTGGTGCCCGTAGCTCAGTGGTTACGGTGCCAGCCACATGCATTGAGACTGGCGGGTTCAAGTCCCGCCCAGGTCAACTAAAACAATAACAACAACTGCCACAAGAGAATAGCTGGATGTAGTGGTGGATGCCTGTAGTCACAGCTACTTGGAAGGGTGAGGCAAGAGAATCGCTTAAGCCCAAGAGTTTGAGGTTACTCTGAGCTGTGACACCACGGCACTCGACCCAGAGTGACATAGTGAAACTCTTTCTCAAAAATAAAATAAAATAAAATAAATAAAAATTATGTACTATTAAAGTTTTAGATTTTTTATGTAGGTCTCTTTTTTCACTACAGTTGGTGGGCCAGTTTATTGCTAGAGCTGTTGGAGATGGAATTTTATGTAATACCTATATTGATAGTTACAAAGGAACTGTAGATTGTGTACAGGCTAGGTAAGTAAATTAATTTTCCTACTTAGAATTTCTTAGTGGGTAAATTTCTACAAGAGGCTATTGAAATGACACTTGTATTAATCAGATATTGTGGACATCTGTGACTTGTTTATATTCTCCACAGTTAAAATGGAATGGAGAGGTTGTTGGCATGATGTAACAGGAGGATAGTACTACAACCCAAAAGTTCTAAGTTTTAGCTAACCTGAAATTGTCTTCATGAGTCAAGCCATTCTTGTTTGGGTATCAAATGCTTTTATGAAATGAAAGCATTGGGTTAAGTTATGTTCTTTAAGTTCCCTTCAGGTTCTAACATTCTGCATTTATTTAAGAGTCTTATAAGACAGACAAGATTAACAGAGGATCCTGATTTACAATTTTATATTGTACTTATCTACTGTAGAAATCTTTTGGAATACATTTTTTTCACTCTTGTCCTTTGGTATAATTAAGTGTAAGCTATAGGTGATATTTGGGAGTTGTGCTGTGTGATTTTTCTTAACTTCCTAGAGATTTAGACTTAGACATAACCATGTGTTAGGTTTTCTCAGGTCTAGACATCAATTTTCTAGGGCTACTTGAGGTCATAGTGGGATAGTTTCCCTGGGTAAGAAGGCATGGATATAGGTAAAAATTGCACGTGACATGCATGTTCTTTCTCATTGCATATCAGTTATTTTTTAATATATTTTAATTTTCCTGAATGAGAAATGGAAGTGATAAAGCATGAGACAATATATTAACATGAAAATCAACTTTTTTCTGCTCTCAACTTTTTATTTTGAAAAAGATTTTTTTTTGAGTTTTGAATTTTATATTGCTTTTAGTTTATATGAAAGATTTTAGTGCATATGGAATTTTGTTAGCTTTAGCCGTAATTGGATAAACTTCAGACATGTTCAGACACTAAAATTGAATTTTTTTCCTTTTTTGTAGAGCTGCTCTGGATAAAGCTACTGTGCTGCTGAGTATGTCTAAAGGTGGAAAGCGTAAAGATAGTGTATGGGGCTCTGGAGGCGGGCAGCAACCTGTCAATCACCTTGTTAAAGAGGTAATGATTGGGTATTGTTTTTAACTTAGTTTTTTTAGTTAATTTTTAACTTAATTTTTTAAGTTGTGATTTGTGCCTACTAGCTGGTATAACAAATTTAAGTTAAGTCTTGTAGCTACAAATGGAAAATTGAATAATCCTTTTATATTTGGCTATATACCCTTTTACTATAAATTATATGATAATTATACTGGGTTGTTATTAAATGTTTAATATTTACTCAGTGAGATTGTATTACGTTAAAAGAATTTTTGTGAATAATTATAAGAAGGCTAGGTATGAACTTCAAAGGAATGTCTGAAATCTTATATTAGTATTTAAAATTTTTAAATTTTGTAGAAATGAGATTTTCCCACTTTGTAGTTATTCAATAAATATCTGTTAATATGTGAGCAATTTGAAATAGTCTCAGATCATAAGTTATGATTTTGAGAGCTAGAGTAGATCAGAGTGGTACATTTTAGTGAGGAAGTCCACTAGCTGTATACCTGCTTTAAAAGAAAACGAACGTGACATTATTTCCTGTGGATTTTTTTTCTGGCTGTAACATGCTATTCTATAGCAAGAAACAAAAAATGTGGTTAATCTCCTTATTTTCAGATCTTGAAGAAAAGACATGTAATTAGAAGATTTATAGTTAATGTGCTTTACATTTTTGATTATAATCTTTTCATGTGACTATAATTTTTATTTTTAATAAGTCTTTTCATGATATGTCTTGGTGTATTATCTAGTTTAAGCATTAAGGAGCTCAAAATATACTTTGAGCCTTGGCCATTTTTTCTTTCATATATGTATATTAATATTAAAATACATAAGTTGGTGTTTTCAATGTCATGATTGCAATACATAGGTAAGTCTGAAGGTTCTGAGATAGACTGTTTTCACTTCAAAACACAATTGAGGCAAAGGAGTAGGGCACCGGTCCCATATACCGGAGGTGGCAGGTTCAAACTCTGCCCCAGCCAAAAACTGCAAAAAAAAAAAAAAAAAAAAGAAACACAATCAACAGCATCCTTTCTGATTCACCCATGCAAGTTCTAACTTGATCAGCTTGGCAGGGTTATGGGGAAGACTTCATTTGTTTCCATTTGTGTGAATTTTACATTTATATTTTTGTGTATTAGAAAACTTTTGTAATGACCTGTGTATCTGTGTTTTTTTTTTTTTTTTTTTTTTTTTTTTATTAAATCATACCCGTGTACATTAATGCAATCATGGGGTACAATGTGCTGGTTTTATATACAATCTGAACTATTTTCATCAAACTGGTTAACATAGCCTTCACAGCAATCTCTTATTGTATTAAGACATTTATATTCTACATTTAGTTTATTTCACATTTACCCTTGTAAGATGCACCATAGGTATGATCCCACCAATTACCCCCCTTCCACCCATCCATCCTCCCCTCCTGTCCCTCTCCCCTTTCTCCAAATTCTTGGGCTATAATTGGGTTATAGCTTTCATATGAAAGCTATAAATTGGTTTCATAGTAGGGCTGAGTACATTGGATACTTTTCTTCCATTCTTGAGATACTTTGCTAAGAAGAATATGTTCCAGCTCCATCCATGTAAAAATGAAAGAGGTAAAGTCTCCCTCTATCTTTAAGGCTGAATAATATTCCATGGTGTACACACACCACAAATTATTAATCCATTTGTGGGTCGATGGGCACTTGGGCTTCTTCCATGACTTAGCAATTATGAATTGGGCTGCAGCAAACATTCTAGTACAGATATCTTTGTTATGATGTGATTTTTGGTGTTCTGGATATAGACCTAGTAGTATCAAATGGCAGGTCTATTGTTTGATCCCTAAGTGTTCTGCAGACATCTTTCCAAAAGAAACATACTAGTTTGCATTTCCACCAGCAGTGTAGAAGTGTTCCCTTTCTCCACATCCACACCAACATCTCTGGTTTTGGGATTTTGTGATGTGGGCTAATCTTACTGGAGTTAGATGATATCGCAAACCAGTTTTGATTTGCATTTCTCTGGTGATTAAGGATGATGAGCATTTTTTCATGTGTCTATAGGCTGTGAGCCTGTCTTCTTCAGAGAAGTTTCTCTTCAAGTCCCTTGCCCACCCTGAGATGGGATCACTTGTTCTTTTCTTGCTAATATGTTTGAGTTCTCTGTGGAGTCTGGTTATTAAACCTTTGTTGGAGACATAACCTGAAAATATCTTCTCCCATTCTGATGGCTGTCTGCTTGCTTTACGTACTGTGTTCTTGGCTGTGCAGAAGCTTTTTAGTTTGATCAGGTCCCAGTAATGTATTTTTGGTGTTGCTTCAATTGCCCTAGCGGGTCCTCCTCATAAAATATTCGCCCAGGCTGATTTCTTCAAGTGTTTTCCCTGCACTTTCTTCTAGTATTATTATTATTATTTTATTTTTATTTTTTTTTTTTTGCAGTTTTTGGCTGCAGTTGGGTTTGAACCCTGCCACCTCCGGCATATGGGGCCAGTGCCCTACTCCTTTGAGCTACAGGTGCCGCCCTTCTAGTATTTTTATAGTTTCATGCCTTAAGTTTAAATCTTTAATCCAATGAGGGTCTATCTTAGTTAATGGTGAAAGGTGTGGGTCCAGTTTCAGTCTTCTACAGGTTGCCAGCCAGTTCATCCAGCACCATTTGTTAAATAGGAAATCTTTTCCCCATTGAATGTTTTTAATTGGCTTGTCAATGATCAAATAACAGTAAGTAGCTGGGTTCATCTCTTGGTTCTCTATTCTGTTCCATACATCTACCTCTGTTTTTGTGCCAGTACCATGCTGTTTTGATCACTATCGATTTATAGTGTAGTCTGAGGTCTAGTAGTGTGATTCCTCCTGCTTTGTTTTTATTTCTGAGTAATATATTGGCTATTCGAGGTTATTTCTGATTCCATATAAAACAAAGTATTATTTTTTTTTTGAGATCTTTAAAGTATGACAGTGGAGCTTAAATAGGGATTGCATTAAAATTGTATATTGCTTTGGGTAGTATGGACATTTTAACAGTGTTGATTCTTCCCAGCCATGAGCATGGTATATTTTTCCATTTGTTAACATCTTCAGCTATTTCTTTTCTTAGAGTTTCATAGTTCTCTTTATAGAGATCTTTCACATCCTTTGTTAGGTAAATTCCCAAATATTTCATCTTCTTTGGTACTACTATGAATGGAATAGAGTCCTTGACTGTTTTTTCAGCTTGACTATTGTTGGTATATATAAAGGCTACAGATTTATGAGTATTGATTTTATAACCTGAGACGCTGCTGTATTCCTTGATCACTTCTAAGAGTTTTGTGGTAGAATCCCTGATGTTTTCCAGATATACAATATCTGTGAAGAGTGAAAGTTTGATCTTTTCTGACCCTATGTGGATACCCTGGATCGCCTTTTCTTCCCTAATTGCGATGGCTAAGACTTCCATTACAATGTTAAAAAGCA